>JAIUZE010073663.1:0-19321 GCA_022085475.1 Heliosperma pusillum | reverse complement strand
ATATATATATATATATATATATATATATATATATATATATATAGAGAGAGAGAGAGAGAGAGAGAGAGAGATAGGTTCTTATGAGTCCACCATTTTTTGTGAGTCCATGAGTCCTCATCTTAGCCATTGGATGAGGGAGATGGATGGATGAGATTGTAGAGACAAAAACACACTTAACACTAATCAATTACTCATGCACTAATTAATTACCTTTCTCTCTCTAGCCTTTAGTTAATCACTTTTGAGCACTTTTGAATTTCTGAGATTTGTGATTGTAACTTCAACCCATATTTGTGTAACTTCAAACTAAAATGTGATTTCGACTATATAAACTTGAATTTATGAAACTTCAAGACAAGTTTATGTGATTTTAGACTTTTTATGAGTGTAACTTCAGTCATTACGAGTGTCACTTCAACCATTATTTATGTAACTTCAAACTAAAATTTGATTTCGACTACATAAATTTGAATTTATGAAACTTCAAGACAAGTTTATGTGATTTTAGCCTTTTTATGAGTGTAACTTCAGTCACTACGAGTGTAACTTCAACCATTATTTGTGTAACTTCAAGCTAAAATGTGATTTCGACGACATAAATTTGAATTTATGAAATTTGAAGACAAGTTTTTGTGATTTTAGCCTTTTTCTGAGTGTAACTTCAACCATTATTTGTGTAACTTCAAGCTAAAATATGATTTCGACTATATGAATTTGAATTTATGTAACTTTAAGACAATTTTATGTGATTTTAGCCTTTTCTGATTGTAATTTCAACCATTATTTGTGTAACTTAAAGTTAAAATGTGATTTCGACGATACAAATTTGAATTTTTGTAACCTTTTTATGAGTGTAACTCCAGTTTTTACAAGTATAACTTCAAACCGTATTTGTGTAACTTTAATTTTAAGACATAAGTATGTAACTTTAATTTAAGTTGATTTAACTTTAAGGCATATTTTGATAACTTTAGTCCTTATTAATATAACTTCAGTTCTTAATTGTACAACTTTAAGCATAACTTCAGTCTCTTAATATTATAATTTCAGTATCTTAATAGTGTAACTTCAGTCCCTAAAAGTGTAACTTCAGTCCTTAAAAGTGTAACGTCAATTTTTAATAATGAAATTTTAAGACATATTATCTTTAGTCATTACTAGTGTAACTTCAGTCCAAAATAGTGTAACTTCAGTACAAAATAGTGTAACTTCAGTACAAAATAGTGTAACTTCAGTACAAATACACCATCAATCATACTAAAATCAAAACATAATAGTGTAACAATCATATAAAAAAATAAATTTGAAATCAAATCATACTAAAATCATAATATCTATCATACTAAAATCATACAAAATCTAAAATAAATAAATATAAACATAACAAATTAGGAAAAAAAACATAAAACATATAAAAAAAAAGTGTAACTTAAGCAAAAAAAACAGTGTAACTTTAATATTATATGAGTAACTTCAGTTACTAAAAAGGTAACTTCAGTCATTATATGTGAAACTTCAATGAAACTACTAAACACAAAAAAAAACTGGTGTTTCTTTAGATCTGAAAAAGTAATAAACATAAAAAACTTGAAAAATAATAATGAGATCTAAAAAATAAAAACATAAAAACTTCAGTTTTTAATAATGTAACTTTATTATTTAAAATTGTAACTTTAAGGCTTAATAGTGTAACTTCAAGCCTTATAAGTGTAACTTTAAGCCTTATAAGTGTAAATTCAAGGCTTAAAAGTGTAACTTCAAGGCTTAAAAGTGTAACTTCAAGACTTAAAAGATTGTGTAACTCAAAAAAAGAAATTAGATCTTAAAAAAAAATTCCACCACCAAAACAATATATATAATATAATATAATATATATGTATAAAAAAGAAAACAAGATCTATAAAAAAAGAAACCACAAAACCCATTCCCACCACCCACCACCCACCACCCACCACCCGACGGTCACCCACAGCCACCCACCACCCCACGGGCTGCCTTCGGCCTCCGGCCACCCCCTCCGTCACCAGCCTCCTCTGGCGCGCCTCCCTTCTCTCTCCCCGCCTCCTCTACCGCACATACTTCTTCATTTTTTTTTGATTTAGTTTTTATTATTCAGATATGGAAATAAAATGTTGTTTTTGTGGTGGTTGTTGTATTTAATGTGTGAGAGTGGTGGTAGTTGTGGAATGGTGATGGTTGTTGGGTGGTTTTTGTGGTTTTTGTTGGGTAGTTTTTTAGATCTAGTTTTTGTTGGGTGGTGGTAGTTTTTTTTAGATATAGTTGTTGTAGGTGGCCGGTGGGGGAGAGCGGCAGGAGGTGGGGGTGGCAGGTGGGGGAAAGGGCGGCAGGGGGAGGGTTGGCGCGGGTGAGGGAAGCATGTGGTGGTGGTCGGTGCATGCGTGGCGGCGGAATAGGTGGTGGTGGCCTGGGCAGTGGGGATGTGGGTGTTCGTTGATTTTTTTTTTTTTTGAATTTTTGCCGGCGGTAAAGCTGGCCGGCGGTGGTGGTGGCGGTGGCTGGTGGTTCCCGGAGGTGAAGAGGGCGTGGGAAGGTGAGGGAGTTTGTTGGAGGGAGTTTAGAGAGAAGGGAGAGTGAATTTAGAGAGAGGGGAGTGTTTATGAGTGAATGAATTGTGAGGGAAATGATTTAGATGAGAGTAGGTATTGGTGTGGTTAATTAGTGTAGATGTGAGAGAAGTGGATTAAACACCCATTAATGACCATTTTCTGGTTTCATCTCAAACCTTCATTTCCAAGATCCAAGGGCTTATAAGAGGACTTATGGACTCACCTTTCCTAAGAGGACTTACATGATCCTTTCTATATATATATATATATATATATATATATATATATATATATATATATGATATTGTTTAATATGATGATGATATTGTTTAATATGATGATGATATTGTTTAATATGATGATGATATTGTTTATATATGATGATGATATTGTTTACATATGATGATGATAATGAATACTTATATGCTTTTGTTATGTACGTTTTAATGTGATATGCCTGGGAGAACCTCGACTTACTCCCCATTGACTGTGACATTCAAATTTCATGAATGAACAAGTTACAGGTCGTTGTTCGATGGGGTTTTGACGAGTGAGCTAGAGAGCGTTGTACTTACAGCGATTCACCCTTAACGTTATAGTTTATAGTAGCTTTATTATCTTATTTGTGTTTTTATTAAGGGATCACGATCCCTTGTATTTATTTAAGTTACAATTTGTATAAACGATTTATTAATTAAGCTTTGGTTTTCTAGCATAAAGTGACATTCCCGGTTTTGCCTTTAAAGTTTTTAAAAATCTCGTATTTCCGCTGCAAATCTATGTATTTATTTTATTGCAAAATCGCGGGTGCCACATCCGCTGTCACTTAGTTAAATATAGACTTTCACTTTATTTCTATATGTTGGTTTGAGAATATTGTTTAAGACGGTGTTGTGCCACTATTTTGGAAAAATGTAACCTTTATTTAAACTATTACGTAATAAGCATTGTTTCGTTATTGTCTATTTGATATGTAATAACTCGGGCAACCGAGATGGTAGCACCCCGATTTACTACGGAGGCCTTGTAAGGCTCTTTGGTAGATGGGGTGTTACAAGTCGCTCTTCATGGTCCTATCATGAAAGAGACATCGCGCGTGGTTATGACTAAAGTTTGGGGGTGACCTACTGCGGTAGGGCCCATGGTATCTACGGTGTGGTTTGGACATGGGGGTGTGCTTTCCGATGGCAGCGGTTATGCATGATGATATTGTCTTTTGTTGATGTTAATTATATACATGTAAACTGACCGTGTGTTGTTTTTATCTACCATGACCCATACGGTATTTCCAATGTATGGCGAGTAGTCCGTGAGCAAGTTTGATATGGATACTTGATGATGATGTGAGATTATTGCTCGGGATTTGTGACGGTCGTGTAGAGTCTTCCTTGTAGTTTTGGACTTATGGACTTTTGTTCGTAGACTTTAAACAATGAATACTTTAATCTTTTGAGCAGTATTTTCTTTGGAGACGGTTTTGAGAACTTGTAATTCCGTTTTAACTTCCACTTGACGTTATGTTATATTTATCTAGTTGAGACTCTTTTGGTACATCCTACCCTCGGGAAACCGAGGGGTAACACCCATCCACTCTCAGAAGGCCTTGCTTAAAGGCTCCAGGCGTGGCGAGATGTTACACAATAAAACTATCTTACCTTACTCCCTCTGCCCCATTCATTGGCTTACTCTTTTGTTTTTTATTATTATTTGTGAGAGGTATTTTAAAGTAAAGACAAATAAATGATTGTGACAGAAGGAGTACTTTTTTTTCTCGTAGAATAAATAATGATTTAACATACCTCAAGTCGAACCAGTTTTAAGGCCACCCAAGCTCGAGTTCAAATCGGCTTAGTTACACCCCTAATATTAATTTAATGTTGTAAAACAAATGGATGCCAACTATCTAGACTATCTCCCGTGCATGTTAATAAGTAGATACCAAAATGATCTGTTTTACAATAGACTAAAGACAACTTTACACAAATATTTGTTAACGCTTACAATTAATGTTGGAGGATATAACGGTATATTGTTATATACTAATGCTTCAATAATTTATTAGTATAACGAAAATATTTGTAATATTCTGTATTAGCTCATATGGTAATGCAGTTATTTCTATTCACTTTTTTTTTCCTTAAACATATTTGATAACTAAACAAATTAAACCAACACATTTGTATTCTCAAGAGAATGAAAAATGTAGTACTCCATAATTCATAATCCAGTTACAATATTAGTTCATCCTTGCATTATAAAATACTATGTTTAATACAGGATAAAGATCTATAGAGGTGCTATGAAGCAATATGGTCCACTCATTATAAACTGCGGAATACTATATTATTTTATATAAGAATTTGTTTAACATATGAATACTATCTTTACTTACTTGATTGTTGTGTTATGTTTTATTTTAAACAACATTTATCAATATATATATATATATATATAGAGGCAAGATCCGGTGAGTCCACCTAATTAATTGGGTCCGTGAGTCCAGTTAACAATATCACAGACTACACATTAAAATATCACGCATAAAACTTGACACGTGGATCCTATTATTCACCCACACAAAACCAGTAAAAAAAATAGGCTTCTTACGCAAGTCATAGACCTTTCTCTCTCTACAATTTCAAAACAAACTCAACCGTCATATACTTTCACTCACTCTCTCTCTCTCTCTTTAAAATCGAACAAATCCACGCGAAATATCAACGATTCAACTCAACTTCGTCTGGAATTACACTTAATTCACCAATTTCAGTGTTGTTTTGGACAAAATCGTTGAGGTATTTTCTATTTTCCTTTTTTTCTGCTGTTTTTTTATTTTAGTTGATTTTCGAGCACTATTATTGTGTAATTTGTTCGAAATCACTTGATGCATGTTGATCTTGTGCCACAGTTGTTGTATAAGTAGTGAAAAAGATAATTAATCGATAAATAGTAGAGAAAATTGACTTTCTAAATGTGTTAATTCATGTTCTTGCTTTGAAATTGAAATTATTTTAGTTAGCCATCATTATTTCGACATTTTGAAGTAAAATTAGGTTTAATTTTGTAAAAATAAGTTTTAGTTGTAATTCATGAAATTAAGGTTTACTAGTACGAAACTGATATTGTTTGAGAATGTAATTGATAAATTGAGAGTTAGTAATGTAGATCTTCATCTTGGCTGTAATATTGTTGTTGAAAGTGATATTCATGTTTAAGAGTCAAAAATAGTTTGATATTGTTGTTCGTTTGATGTTGTATTGAATTTGATATTGTACTACTGCAATAGTGTTACATTCATGTTCTTGGTTTCCAAAATATATTGTAGTTAAATGTAAGCGTGGATTCATTTGATATTTTTATATTTTGATACCGTGATATTGTTACTATAGTGTTATGATATTGTCATTCGTTTTGTGTGATATTGTTTTTTACATGTTTTGATATTGTAATACTGTGAATATGAAATTGTAAAATGGTTATTTGTATATTGTAATTTAATCTTTGATATTTGGTGATATTAATGCAGTTATTAAGTAACATGAAGTTGACAATTAAAAATCCAAAGATGCCTCTAAAAAAAGGGGATGCGGCTGAAGAAACATTAGTCGTAATGCAGAAGAAACTTATCAGTAAACAAAACAAACCAAAGACGAAAAAGAGGCCGCTAGAAGAAAATGTTGACACTGAAGAAACATCACCGAAGAAGTTGAAGAGTTCTAATAAAAAGAAAAGTAATGGTGATGAGAATAAGAAATTGGCGACAATAAAACCAGTAGTAGATGACAAAATGGCAACAAATAAACTTCAGACGAAATGTCGACCAGGGCAGTTGGTGGAGTTGATTAATGGCCTCAGTAAAGAACAAAAAGAAGCTGTTAGGGAGATTGGATTTGGTGGTTTGCTGCAGTTAAAGGTGACAAAGTTACCACATGGCATCCTGCCTTGGATTTTAAAGGCATTTGACTACACATGCAATATGTTTAAGCTGAAGAAGACGGAGTTTATAATTACAAAAGATGATGTGCATGATATCTTTCTGCTGCCTCGAGGAGGAAATCAGGTCGTGCTTACGCAAACGGGTAACACCGTTTCTGTGACGGACAGCAGACTGAAAAAGGAATGGAGGTTGCGGTTTGACGTGCAAAATAGTTCAGATCCAATTACGGTGAAACGTGTCTTTGAAACACTGCGTGGGAGTAACGATTCTGGAGATGAATTCAAGAAACTGTTTGTTTTGTTCAGCGTGTCAGTTTTCCTGGCACCAACTTCTAATAAAACAATAGACTTGAAGTTGGTAAGAGCTCTCGCTAATGTTGAGAACATCCGGGCTTATGACTGGTGTGATTATATTTTCAGAGAGATGGTTAATAGTGTAAAGGTATTTAAACAGGGTGGAAAGTCAATTGTCAGCGGTGGTATATTGGTTGTAATGCTGGCGTATTTCCATCGCTTTCATTTCAAAGGAGATGTTATGGGACACACGTTACCTCTTATAAGCCACTGGGATGATGAGAAGTTGTCAAAAAGGGTGCTGGATGAAAAGAAGACAGGATCGTTGGGTAATGCGCCATTGTCGAAGATTGACTACCCAATCAGTCTACAACAACAAGGTCAGAAAAATAAACAAATTCTTTATTTTTAATGTACTTAAGTTTAAATAAGTTTTGAACAAGTACCAATATATCATATATTTTTCAGATAAACCAGAGGCGGTGAGAGGTACGCAAAATTCAGATAAGGGACTTGATGAAGTACTTGAAGAAGAAGTTGATGAAGAATGTGAATCGAAAGAAGGGTACTTGATGGTAAAGCTGCCAAAAGGGGTTGAAAGCGATAAACAGATTAAAGCTCGATCGATTGATGTAAGCTCTCGTTACTTGTGGTTTTTCAGTTACAACAAATTTAAAATATGTGTCTCCTAGCTTGGTAAGATAATTTCTATTGTTATATAGGATGCTACTGCTTAAAGATTGTTGTGATATTGTTTCTAAAGTAGTATGATATTGTTGTGTTTAAAGTGTGATATTCTATCTTTATGATATTGTTGTGATATTGATGTGATATTGTTGTGATATTTCTCTGATATTGTTGTGATATTGTTGTGATATTGCTGTAATATAGCTATGATACTGTTCTAATATTGCTTTGATATTAATGTGATATTGTTGTGCTACTCAATAAAGCTGAATATATTTATCTTTGGATATGGCAGGGAGCTCATGAAATATATTTACGTATGAAGAGGGATAATGAGTTGTTCTTCTCAAGATACGTAAATAATATGAATAAGCTCGGTAAAATGAAACCAACAAAAAGAAATGATGAGCCAAGTACATCTGTACATGATGAAGCAACGGAAGACAGCGCTGCTGAAGAAGTGGTTGTTAACAATGAGGAAAATCCATCGGCGAAGCAAGCTCCAGCTCCTGCTCCCGCTCCTTCTCTGTCCCAAACACAACATGCATTAAGAGATCCTGACTACCACACCTTTATTGATGGTTTGGTAGCTAGGTCGTATGAGAAGGAGAAAGCAAAAAGAGGGTTGCCTACGTTTGATATTTGGACTGATATGTTAAAAATTCAGTACAAAGAATTGAACAAAAAATATGGAGGATGTTTCGACAGAGATCTTTTGAGCGACGACGATTTGGAGTGCGCTGATGAAGAAAATGATGAGGAAGTTGATGTGACTAACTTGAACAGTGATGATGGCGGAGAAGCTGAAAAGCGGAATGATGAGGAGGAATGTTTTGATGATTTTGTGACAAATATAGTTTTAGGAGTTACTTCTAATATTGAGCACATGTTTGAAGATAAAAATGTTGTCAATCAAAAGGATGACATTGAATCAAATGTTCCAGATGAGGGAAATCAGAATAGGGATTTCGATGATGGTAAACCGGATGATAGTAACATTTCTGCACAGAGATGCATTAGTAAGTATTTATTGCACTCAAATGTAATACCAGCTTCAGCAGGTATGGTACCCTATCATTTGGGGTGCACCTTGGACTGTGGTTTGCCGAACGAGGACTTGCAAATAGTCTCGGAATTTATGTTGAAAAATGAGCTTTTATATGCACCGGTAATGCAGCTTAGGAAGGAGGTGATGGATTATTGCTTCCTAAATGATTATTGGTGTGATAAGACGTAAGTTTATCTTATAGCTCTTTTTTTTATAAAAATGTGAATACATGAAATATTGCGCCCTATATTACTGTTGAAAAACTAATCTTATCATCTGCCAAAATGGTACAGAGAAATTGTTTGCAACTTCGGAGTTTTCCATAGCACAACGAAGAAAGACATTGAGAGTTTGTTGCCTAATACAATGATAGAAGCAATTGTGATCGAATCGTGGGCCATAATGCTAAATAAAATGCAAATGGCAGGAAATGGCAGTACAAGACCGCGAAGGATTTTCTTCGGCATTGCACACTCAGTATGTCCAACATAAACTTCATATGTTTACATGTTATATAATTGATAAAGTAAAAATGATAATTTGCGCTTAAAAACAAACAGATTGTTGTAGAGAAGATGATAGATATAGACCACGATGATGAGGATAATGGTGAGTTGAAGAAATATAAGGCAGAAGTCTTTAGTACATGGGATATGTGGTCAGGGTTTTATGATGAACCACTAAATTTGAATGCTGAAATGGTAAGAAATTTAAAATACTTTCAATTGTGATATTGCATTGTATTTAGTATGATATTGTTTATAGTACCATGTGATATTGATTTTTTTTTTTTTAAATAAAATTGTAGGTGTTCATACCTTTACTTTATGAAGAACACTTCTTCTGCGTGTGTATTGACTTTGTGAGGGAAAGATTGTTCTACCTGGACAACAGATGTTATGATGATTTTGATGAAACGACATTTGCAATCATGACTTATGTTGTTGTAAGTTCAAGTTTTAAAATAAAAGTAATCAATTTATCATCTCGTTAGATAATCATGAAATTGACTAGTTGTTTACTTAAAACACAAATAGGCAAATACATATGCCGAGTACCTGTCAGCAAAGGCACTGAAAATGCTGTAAAGGTAAGGAAATTCATGATGATAAATGTGCCCTTTGATTGGCAAACTCGGGAGCACAACCTGGACTGTGGAGTATTCATGATGTTTCACATGATGTTTTTTGATGGTGATATTTTTGATTGTGAATTATACAACGTCGAGAAGAGAGACTTATATAGGGGAGAGATAGCAGCGACACTCATCTTGAGTGATTTTAATGGAAATAGGAGTGAGGTTCTGGAGAGGGTAACAAGACATAATGAGATGAAAGTTAAATTGTTACCTAAATTGCTGTCAAAAAGAGAAAGAATCAATAAGAAAAAGACGAAAGGAAGAGCTGGGAAAAAGAATGTTCAGACACCAGATTCGAAAATCAAAGGTTACTCTTTTTAACTCAACCTTGTATGATAACATCAATTTATTATGAATACACTATATATTGAATAACATAATCTATTTTCTAGACATGGTGGAAGATGGTCCTGCCAGTGTCGTGGGCAGCAGTAGGCGGGGAAAGTCAGATGGGCTTGGATGCACGTTCAACTGTGGTATGGCAGATGATAAAGTACTTCTTGTTTCCAAGTTTATGAGGGCTAACCAAGCACTCTTTGCTAAAATGTTGAGTACGAGGAAAGAAGTGCTAGACTACTGCCTATTGGACGACCACAATTTATCATTAGAGTATGATTTTTCTACATCTCTGACAGGCACACAACAGATTATAGTATATTTTTTTTTTGTGATACTTATTGGTTAGTGTTGTGATACTGTGTTTAGAAAGGTGTGATATTGTTATGACAAGACATTATTACTCCATCCTAGTTTACTCTAGTTGTGTGCTCCATCCTAGTTTTCTTAATGTTTGAATTTTGTTATTTATTTATGTTTGAAACAGCGAGGTTGTTGCCGTCTATGGCGATGGTCGATCACTTACCAGAGGGGATATTTGTCCTTGCGTCCAACTGTGCCTGTCAATACTGCCGTGATTGAATGTTGGGCACTTATTTTGAACCACATTGAGCACACAGAAAAAAGTGAAACAAGTTTAATGTTTTTTGGAATTGGGCACATGGTAAGACATTGTATTAAGTTTTATGTATGCATATTCAGACTTCAGAAAGGAGGAATAACTCATCTAAAAAAAACAACTTGTTACGTTTTTTTATACAACAGGATGTTATACACAGTTTGATTGAACAGGAAGGAAAAGGGGATGAAAACAAGGATCAGAATATACAAAAGCTTTTTGACACATGGGATGAATTTGTATCAAAGAACACCGTTCCCTGCAACTGGAAGGCAGTTCTTGTTTTTGTGCCGATGGTATGGGAAGATCATTATTTCTGTGTTTGTATAAATTTCACTCGCGAGATGGTTGAAGTGCTGGACAATACAAAGTATGACCAATGGGAGGAAACAGTTATATACAAGGCTGCAGATTTATTGGTATGGTTTACTGATACTTCTGAATTGGTTATGAAATTGTCACTGACAGTATGTTGAGTAATTGTTTGATTATGAAATTGTCAGTAATCATTTCGTAAAATGTTGGTGACTAGCAGAAGTGACATATTTTAATGTGATATTGTTATGCATGTAATGTGATATTGTTGTGTTTAAAGTGTGATATTGTCTTAGAACATGTTGACAATATATTGGTTATGAAATTGTCACTGACAGTATGTTGAGTAATTGTTTGATTATGAAATTGTCAGTAATCATTTCGTTTAATTTTGTAGGCTAGTCATATGAGTGACTACTTGGAAGGAAAGGGTGATGAAAGAGCAGTAGATTTAATTGCATTTCCAGTTGTGCACATCAAATTCAATTGGCAAACTTATGAGGAAAACAATATTGAATCTGGAAATTTCTTAATGATGCACATGATTCGGTATGAGGGGGATATTTTTGAGGCTGACCTGAAGTCAAAAGTGTATAGGCGCTACTACTGGGCAGAAATGGCAGCAGCGTTGCTTTTAGCTGACATAAATGAGGAGAGGGCGAATTTGATTGACAGGGTTAAAAAATTCAGTCTGACTAAAGACGAAATTTGGAAAGAAGTGAAGCCAAAGAGAGGAAAGACTGGAACTGTAAAGGAAAAGAAGGGTGCGGCTGAAGAGGAGGTTGATAAAGTAGATAGTTTCACAAAGGAGAAGGAGGATACTATCGAGATAACAAGGATTAACACTGAAATACCTGTACTTCATAACCCCCCTAGACAATATCACACAATACAAGGGGATATTGAAGATGGACAACCAAAAAGAGTCTTTAAACACTACAAGAGGCCTGCACACAGTAGGGGTAGAGGTCAGAGTAGAGGTCGTGGGAGAGGAAGAAATTATTCTCAGTAGTTAGATTGGCTTGACAATGATCTTTTATGTAATGTAATAGTGAAACTATTAGTGACACTCTTATTTTGTGATATTGTTTGGGATTCTGAATGATATGGTATCTGATATGTATTGATATCGTAAAATGTTGGTGACTAGCAGAAGTGACATATTTTAATGTGATATTGTTATGCATGTAGTGTGATATTGTTGTGTTTAAAGTGTGATATTGTATTAGAACATGTTGACAATATATTGATATTGATATTGTAGACAAGGGTGATGGTGAACTTGTTGACAAAGTAACATTGTTTGTTGTAACATGTGTGATATTCTTTGATATAACATGTGATATTGTGGTATCATTAGTGTGATATTGTATATATGAGAGTATGAACTATTAGGTTAATATATTAAAGAAAGATGGAGAAACATAAATTCTTTATTTAACAACTTGAAGAAAATGGAAAAACGTTACACAAATATAACTATTGTGGTATTTCTGTGACAATATAAAGAGTATACGATGGAAACGATTTGGAACAATATTCTAAGAATGAACAAATTGTGTTTGCTTAATTTCTTAATTGAAGATAATGAAAACAAAAATCTTATTTGCTTAAGTGAAACTGTACTATGGACGTCATCAGCATGCACCCCGTACTATTAAAGAATATCCGAGAGGGGAGAAATCTGCAAAAGGAAAGGAAAGAAAAAAACATCTTAGTATCATATTTATAAATGTGAAATTGGTACAACTACTACTATTGTTAAGTTATGTGATATTGTATTAGAGGACAGGTGATATTATGTACGTGGAACTGTGATATTGTTAAAACAGGTGCGTCTTAATTGTTGAACAAAAAACATGAACTTAAATAGAAATTAATTGAGCATCAGAGAAAAAGGTAATTTAAAATAATATATTGAAACATAAGAGAATGGGGCAACAAAAATAACTAACCTCAGAGGCATTATCGGTAGAATAACGTGAAGTTGGATCATCAGAAGAAGAATTCGGACAGTTACGTTTATCATGATGTGCCATTTGTTTACAATTATTGCAGAACCTTTTCGGCTTTTGTGCCTTTGCAATGCACTGTTGTTTCTTAGAGGTCAACCTCTTCCCACTTCCCTTGTTTTTTGATTCCACAGGTGGTAATGTGACAACCCTCGCGAATGCGGAAATATAAAACATACAAGCATGTGAATCATATAGCGGAAAATACGGTATTTTAAAAACCTTTATACATGCAAGATAGAAAAATACGAGGAGTGTCAAAATATTACAAACTAAATAAAAATACCACAAGAGACGTAGTCTCTCAAAGTGTTAACAAAAGACAAAGTAATTAGCAACTAGCTAAACAACGTCTAGAGGTGTTTCATCCAGGGACAACGCCCGCTAGCTCACACCCGAACCCAAAATAGCATAAGCAAAAAGCCATCCATGCAAGCAACCTGTTCATTCATGAAAAACATGAACGCCACAATCAGTGGGGAGTAACTCCGGGTTCTCCCAGCCATATCACATTAAACGTACATAGAAGGAAATACAAAAGTAAAATCATGCATACATAGATATACATGTGAGATACGATAAGAATAGATAGGCAATTCAATATATAATGATAAGATCATGTGGAAATCAAATCCGAATCCATCATGTTATTCAAAGACTCGGGAAGACACTCTTAGGCAACCGAATACGCTCACTAGGGCTTGCATCTCACCGTTAGCGGTATAAGATTGATAAGATTGAGACTCGACAGACAAACCAAGTCAAGTCATGCGATGATTACACAATCCAACATATTATCATCCATTCACGAACCAAGACATTGACGGTGTCCAATCATGCAATGACCATGAATAATATCATGAAATCACGCATTCAAAGACGACACAAGACGACAATCTCTCACGGTAAATGAAACGCACTAGCATCGTGTACATGGCAAGTATGATTAAAAGGCATCCACGGATCATACATTTCCCTGAACTCATACACGATTCAATTCATTTCGTATATGTGCACTAATTTCCTCCGGTAGGACGACGATAATAATACGGTCCTAGTCTAAATCTGGCCAGAATCCCGGAATCGCATTTTCCAGTTCGACATGCGATAAACGTTTCGCATCCAAGACTCGGTCAATCATATGACGCCGAGTACCCCAAATTCGGTAGAAACATTCACGAAAGAGGCGGAAAAGAGCTCAAGCCACATAACATGCGGTACGCTACATGCAAATAACACCACCTCGCAAGTACACAACATTTGACGGCCGGGTCGATCAACGCATAGCGTTCAACTCCCAACAACGTCGTCGTATGCCCACTAACACATGCAATTAAGCAGTAGGATACCTCTCCGTTCCGACATTCCAGCCTTACGAACGGGAAGGTAGCCAAGGGAATGAGAGTACAAAGCACAAGACAAAATAGTGCTCAAACCGTAACATTTGTAAAAACCGACTCAAAGTGGGACATAGCAAAAACCGTCACAAAACATGTGATACAAGCGAATGAAATATCATATATCCAAAACATAAATATTATAAGTCACTACGTAAAATTATACGATAAACGAATCATGCGAACTATTATAAATTACAAGTTTTAGAAATTATAGGAGGAAAACACAGCCGTGTTCCAGGCCGGTGTGGAGGGAGGCGGCCGGTACCCCGGCTCGGAGCACAACTACACACAAAACACAAGTTTGGAAACTAACTAAAACAAGGGTCCACTTCAAACGGTCATAACTAGAGTTCTAGATATGCAAATACAGAAATTCCAAGTCGACGTGATAGCTTATCCTCTTACGGTTCCAACAAATGGTCACAAGCCCAAAACAAGCAAGTAACGAAGGAGATATGATCATTCTACGAAAAAAGGGTCGGAGCAGTGAATTCCCAGCCGGCCACTGAACCGGCAGCCGGTCCTTCGGCCAGGACTACATTCTACCCGAGAACAACATACACAAGTTCAATCATTTTCAACTCTCATATTTAACTTCTATAACCTATCATCAATCAATAATCATCATCAACAATCATCAACTAACAACAATCATCAACAATAACTCAATTCCTAAGCTTACTAATCATATTATAAATACGAAATCTAACATAGAAATCATATAAAACACGTAAATGATATCGAGTAACCCTTCACCGTTACCTTTACGCGTCTTTAATCGATTCTAAACCTTCCTAGTCTCCACCTACAAAAAACTAGATAATAAAAGACGAATATCATTCATCTTGAGAAAGACGGATAATTTAAAAAGCGAGAAAGACGGTAATTTTATTACCAATACGGATAGAGGTAGGTAAGAGGGGAAGAATGAGACAAACTTACGTGAATTCCAATAAGAACCGAAGGAGACACGGTGATTCAAAGATGGATCAAAATTGGAGGCAAGGGTTTTTGATATTTGCTTAAGGAAGAAGTAAGGGTTTTGGTTTGTGTTGAATGAAATAGATTAAGGGAGTATGAGATATTTATGGGAAAAAGTCAACAAAAGTCAAACTCGCCTTAAGACGGGATTCTCATGGAATCTCGCGGAAATTCCAAATACGAACTCGGAAATTCTAAATTCGACTCGGAACATAAAATTCTAAATTAAAACTTAAATTTGCTGAAAAGTATCCGTAAAATATTTTCACTAGAAAAATAGGGTACATTTCCGGGTGTTACAATCACCCCTCCTTTTAAAAAGTTTCGTCCTCGAAACTTGAGAGTAGAAAACCAAAAGTATCAAAGACAAGAATCGGTTTTAAAAATCAACAAGAAAGCTTTTACAAGGGAAACATTTATGAAACGAAGTTCTTCTCGAAAACGATTTAAAGAGAATTTTCATAAGTGTGAAACTTTATTTACGAATCACAAGAGTGCCCGTCGCGAACGAGAACTCTAGCTATCAAAAATCAAATCAATGTCGAATTAGTGAAATCGAAATTCAAAACAACGTTAGTAAGTGCAGGACTAGTTATCAGACGTCTCCAATAACAAGTGAAAACATCCAACCAAACGCAAAATCCAAATATAAAAGCAAAAGAAATCTGTTTTCTCCAAAAAGAGGGTACACAAACCATCTTTAGACTTCTTTCAAACGTTAAATTAGAAATATAATATGGAAATTTGAAAGTTTTATCAAAGATAAAATCAAATAACAGGACATTACACGCACATAGAGCAACTCGCACATTTCACACACAATTCAGGGTAACAAAATATATACTAAACACGCAAAAACGAAACAAATCGAACTCTTTGGGATAGGAAGATCAAGATAAAGTCGGTACAAAGATTTACAAGAATTCGACATCACTAACTTTACTAATAAACCAAATCCTCAAGAGAATGCAATTTACCCAATTTGCAACTCATCATTTTAAATCATCACATTTCCTACAAAAATATTACATAATCACGAAACTTCGAGTAACAATTCCCAATTATTCAAATCCAATAGAATCTTCTAAGGTCAATCGGCACAGTAGACTCCACAACTAACAATCCACATGAAAGAGACTTACCATGAAATCCTTTAATCCAATTTACTTTAAACTCATTATCCTAAATTTACAATGAACTTTCTCATCCCCGAAAGTCAAAACACAATCAAAGCATCAAACACAATTATCTAAGATTCAACTTGTAACAACCCGAAAAATGCCAATTTTTCTAGTAAAAAAATATTTACTAACACTTTTCAGTAGAACTTAAGTTTTTAAAATAGGAATTTTTGTTCCGAGTCTTATTTTGAAATTCCGCGTTCGTATTTGGAATTTCTGAGAGATTTTGAAAAGACTGTTTTTAGTCATCTTTGACTTTTCTTGACAAAAGTCGTCTTTGACTTTTCCTTGACTTTTTAAAGTCGTCATTGACTTTTTCTTGACTTTTAAGTCGTCATAAACTTTTCTTGACTTTTAAGTCATCTTCGACTTTTCTCGACTTTTCAGTCAACTTTGACTTCCGTTGACTTTTTCCCGACTCGCCTCATAAGTTTGAAGACCGAAATTTTATTTAAAAAAATAATATTTTTGATTTATTTTTATTTGGATTTATTAAGATTTATCATAATTTAATATAATTATTTTGAATTTATTCGGAATTTAAAGAATAACGTTTACGGTTTTAACCGAACGTTATTTAACTATTCCCGACTCATCGTAAATCCCGTAACAAACTCGAAACTCGACTTTGGCATGAGTCACGCGCCCATGTCATCGTTTTCCACTCACTTGAGATATTTAATTCTTTCGATTAAACTAATACAAATATCTTAGATATTTGTTACTTTATCGATCCGTCAACGGAGATTACGCAAATCGAGAAAAAAATCAGACCCGACAAGCCACAAACCACACGGCTCTCTTCTCCTTTCCTCTCCTCTAATAGACCTTGATATTTTCATTTCTTTTGATTAATATATCATAATATCTAGATATTATTTTACTTTATCGATCAGTTAACGAAAATTACGCAAAACGATCGAAATCAGATCCGTCTTCTCATCATTTCACACGGCTCATAAGTCCTCTAATAGGACTAGATATTTGTCTTTCTTTTGACTATTAATAACATAATATCTTGATATTTAGTGTAATTAACTTTATCGTTAATTATATTCAATCGTTTACCGTAAAATAATTATTAAACGCGAGTCAATTACGTAACAATAATTTCCAAACCCGACATCTTTATTTGTCTATATTTACACGGCTCATCCTACCATCATTACTCACAAACAACTTTTTATTTTACAACAAATCAAATTAAGATCAAAACATCACTTTATTTGATCGTTCTTCGTGTTCTTCGTCGTTCATCGTTTGTTCTTCATCGTTCTTGAGCAAAACCTTCATAAAATCTTCGTTTCTTAATTAAATCCATCCTAATTTATATTTCTAGACTCTCCTCTTCGCTCCTCATCTTCACGTATGGTTTAATTTCAATTCCGTCAAAATCGTTTTCCAGACTTTAATTATGGAAAATCATATTTTAAGTTCTAATAATGTTTTCTTGTCATTTCTTATAGGGGAAGATTTTGAAGACGAGTTTGGTGACTCGTATATCTTAGGAGAAGACGAGAAGACGGGTTTCTTAGTTCTTAGTTCTTATTATTTTGGTGCTACTTGATTTTAGCTAGCTAAGGTAACGATTCCGAGTTACTCGACGAATAGATGTTACATACCTTAGTAGCTTTGGTTTACTTTAGTTTTTGGTTCATCTTTAGTTTTTGTTTATATGATTATGATTTTATGATTTTAGTTAGTATCATGATAAGTGGTTGATTTTATTATGTTGTAGGAATTATAAATATGTTGGTGTTCTTGTTATATTTTTATGATTTCTTCATGATGATGAGTGTTGTATGTTGGATGGTTAAATGGGATGTTTAAAAAAAATGGATGTTGTTAATTAAAACATGTTAGAATTAATTGGGAAGTGTGGTTGTTTGAACCGTGAGAATGGGCCGTGTTGGGGCTGTGAACCGGCCGGTCCAGGCCTGGTCAGACCGGTTCAGGCCGGTCCAGCCCGGTCTGGATTTGGTCCGGGTGGGGTCCTTGGGAGTTGTGTCGATATTTGATTGTTTGGTTATTGTTTTGACGGGTTTTAATTATGTTAAGCATGCGGGAAAATATTAGAAATCGGTTTTAGAAAACTTAAATCAAAACAGCCATTTTTAGCCAAAACAGGCCGTGGGCCCATCCAGGCCCATGTGGGGTCCGGCCCAACTCAGCCCGTGGGTCCCACTTTGGGACTTGTGACGGTTTTTGAGTTATCGTCATTTTTATCGTGTTTTGTAATAATTAGCAAGCGAGAAATATTAAGAAGTAAAATATTTAATTAAAAAGGTTTTATTATTTCTCACATGTTAGAAATTATAAGACGAGACCGTAGTTTAATTTAATATCCTTCTAGTCAAACGGGTTCGGGTATGTTATAATAATTCACATGTTAGAAGTTAATAAAATAACATGTATTGAATATGTTGATTTTTATGTTTAAGTCTATGTGATAAAGACTCTGTTTCTAGCCGGTTTGATCCAACGGGTTTGGTCAAACTAAGATCTAGTCAGCCCCGATTTGACTGATGACCCGTCGCGGGACTCGGGTCGGGGATTTGTCTTCAAGTATGGTTGTATTTAATTAATGAATTAGCCGTAGTAGATATGAGGCGATATGATATTTGATTATTATTGATATGCAATTAGTCACATGATAAGATGTTTTCCCGTGACTGATTTATTATATGGTTGGTGTCGTGTTGACTAAGTACCCATAGAGAATTATGGATATATGGCGTCTTGACCATTCTAATTCTAAATGAGTAGCTTGGACCATGACGTTGATAGGCCCGTACTATCTTTAACGA
>JAIUZE010073662.1:0-41270 GCA_022085475.1 Heliosperma pusillum | reverse complement strand
GGGTATTATAGCGGTTGCTTGGGATATCATTTGGGAAATAGATGTCTCTAATTGGTGGATTCTAAAAGAGACTTTGCTTTAGGGTAATTGAGTTGGTACCCAAAGTTTGAGGAGTTTTGTCATAAATGAAAATCGATTCATTTTGAGTTTTAGATGATCTAGAGGAATTGAATGGTTGTCTGATTGCCAAGTGATTGGCCATTTGTGGTTTGGAATTAGTAATTTTCTTTTATTCTTAAGGAATCATAGTTTGAGATTGAGAAATGTTCGTTGCAAGCTTTGGATAGTGAGTGCTCAGTTGTTATGGATTATAGAGTTAGAATGGTGAACCCATTTATCTTGAAGATTAGTAACCACCATAGTTTGCTAATGTGACTATTTATATTTGAGGCTTCGAGCGTAGTAATGATCGAATTAAGGATGATAGGGTGTATTAAAGAATCAGTATAAACGATAATGGATTGTGGATTTTTCCTTGTCGGGAGACCTTGGATGAGGCTAGTTGGATCTTAGATAATTATGTTTGTTACTTTGATTGTGATTGTTGTAAATAATGTTTATAGAGTTTAGCGATTTAGAATGGTTAAGGTGTAATTGAGGTAAGTTTCATCCTCTTGAGGACTAGTTTATTAGTAGAGTTAGTAATGTCGAATTCTTGTAGATCTTCCTGCCGACTTTATCGTGATCTTCCTATCCCTAAGAGTTCTATTTGTTTCGTTTTTACGTGTTTTGTATATATTTTGTTACCCTGATTTGTGTGTGAGATGGTCGAGTCGCTCTATGTACGTGTAATGTCTTGTTATTGTGATTTTATCTTTGAGAAAACCTTCAAATTTCCATATTGTATTTCTAATTTAGCGTTTCAAAGAAGTCTAAAGATGGATTGTGTACCCTCTTTTTGGAGAAAATGGATTTCTTTTGCTTTTATATTTGGATTTTGCGTTTGGTTGGATGGTTGGACTTGTTATTGGAGACGTCTGGTGACTAGTCCTGCACTTACTAACGCTTGTTCTGATTTTCGATTTCACTATTTCGACATTGCTTTGATTTGGATAACTAGAGTACTCGTTCACGACGGGCACTCTTGTGATTCGCAAATAGAGTTTCGCACTTATGAAAAATCTCCTTAAACTGATTTCGGGAAGAACCTCGTTTCATAAATGTTTCCCTTGTAAAAGCTTTCGTGTTGATTTTGAAAACCGATTCTTGTCTTTGATACTTTTGTTTTCTACTCTCCAGTTTCGAGGACGAAACTTTTTAAAAGGTGGGGTGATTATAACACTCGCAAATGTACCGTATTTGTATTTTAATAATATTATACAGATACTTTTCAGCGTAATTTTAGATTTAGTCTAGAACTTAGTTTCCTGTGTCTAATTTAGCTAATCCGAGTTGGTATTCGGACTTTACTCGAAATTCCGTGTGAGTTGCGGCTTTTGGGCTTTTTCCATATTTTTCCACTCACCTTATAACTCCCCTTAAGCCCTATCTTCCTCATTCTTTTCCACTTACTCCTTCTTCCTCTTCAAGCCACCAAAACCCTAAACTCCATTTATGGATCAACTCAAATTCATCACTACTCTTCCATTACTCACTCAAATCCTCTAATTTTCATCATAATCTTCCTCTCTTATCGTCCTCTACCTTTTGTGGTAATAAAATTACCGTCTTTCTCAATTTCAATTTATCCGTCTTTCTCAAAGGTGAATTATATTCATATTTTGTCGTCTTTTTATAGGTAAAGACCTTCAAGACCTCGAAAAAGATTACTACCTAGTAGAGGAGGACCTAGACGAAGATTGAAGACGCGAAAAGGTAACGTTGAAGGGTTACTCGATATCAATACGTGTTTTAATGTGTTTTTGATGTTAGTAAATGTATTCGGAATAGGATGAGTACTCATAGAATTTGTGTTTGTTGATGATGGTTGTTTTTTGATGATAATTGTTGATGATTGTTGATAGTTGATGGTAGTTATTAATGATTGTTGAAGTTTAAGGTTGAATTATGTTGATTCGCGGATGAATGTAGTCCCAGCCGGCCGACCGGCTGGGAACACGGGTGACAATTTTGAGAATTTTGGTGTTGTGTTGTTCCCAGCCGGGTGCTCGGCTGCCGGTCCCCTTGATCGGCTGGGACCTCGATGTATATTTGATGATTTTTGTTTGTTGATGAAGTGTCAGCCGGGTAGCCGGCGGCCGGTCCACTTGACCGGCTGGCACCCCGCTGTAATTCTTCTTTCATTTCTTTCTTATACATATATTTATAATAATTTGTATGGTTCGTTTATTGTATAAATTTACGTAATACAATTAAATATTCATGTTTAGAATATATCATATTCCATTCGCTTATATCACATGTTTTGTGACGGTTTTTGATATGTCCCCCTTTGAGTCGGTTTTACATATGTCTTGATTTGAGCACTAATTGTTAATTGCTAGGAACTCTCATTCCCCGGCTACCTCCTCGCTTGTTAGACTGGAATGTCGGAACGAGGAGATGTATCTCAAATGCTTAAATGCATGTTTTAGTGGAGATATGACGACGTTGTTGGGAGGCGAACGGTATGCGTTGATCGACCCGGCCGTCAAATGTCGTATCATTGCAAGTGGTGTCATTACATGTAGCGTACCGCTTGTTTATGATGCTTGTGCTCTTTCCGCCTCTTTCGTGAAGGTTGATCGATTTTGGGGTACTCGTCTTCTGTGTTCGACCGAGTCTTGGATGCGAAATGTTTATCGCATGTCGAATCGGAACATGTTTATTCCGAGAGTCTGGCCAGGTTTAGACTAGGACCGCCTTGGCTCATACTGTCGAGTCTTATCATGAATGAGCCGCGAGGTGGATTCAGAGGAACATGTGGTATGTACCTGTTCTAGTTGGCTCGTTATGGGTATCTCGCTCATACTTGCAATAGAGAAAGGCTAGTACTCCTGGGGAACGTGAGAAACTAAAGAAACATGAGCCTATAGATTATAAAATCTGAGAGACGGCTAAAGAGAAATAAAAATATCTAACTGAAGGGGAAGAAGAGGCCGAACTCCTAGTTGTACATCCAGCGAAGAATCCAAGAACTACTCCTGCCGTGAAGATGGTGATGGACATAAATGGTAAGGCTAGACCGCGAGAAAGACCATTGGTGATTAGGTCTGAGATAGAGCAAGAGCGCCGGACTCGTGGCCGAGACAAGAAGAGTGCCAAGGGTCATCTTAAATCGATGTAGCAGGCCAAAGTTAAGCTAGTGTATCTTGTGAAACAGCTAGTG
Organism: Heliosperma pusillum; assembly: GCA_022085475.1. NCBI lineage: Eukaryota > Viridiplantae > Streptophyta > Magnoliopsida > Caryophyllales > Caryophyllaceae > Heliosperma > Heliosperma pusillum. Next base: position 38,002 of record JAIUZE010073662.1, on the reverse strand, counting down.
TAGAGTGATCCATCCAAATATAATCTCACGTGAACACATAGGACAAACATTTTGCTTTTCCCTAGATATTATGCTTTTGTCTTACTTATCCAACATTGACATATACTTCGTATGACTTATCTTAAGTTTAAGACGGATATACCCGTTTTAAATGAAAATTTACCGTTGAGAAAAAGTATCTGAAATTGGGTTTAATTAAGGTTAAAATATGTATATTGAGAAAAATAATAGCATGGATTATTCCTAAGAATTACCCTAACTTTTTTATTTACTTTTTTTTTGTTACAGGTGTTTGAGTTTATTTTCTTTCTGGAAGGACAATATGGAGTAAAAGTGTTTACATCTGAAAAAGCAAGCACTACTTTTCTAGTTAGAAGACATGTATTTGCTATCTGCATATGTATTTTTAACATTTGATTACTTTTTTGTAAAGACAAGAATGTTATATTTGATTAATGGATAATAAGATCTTTATTTATTTCCACAACCATATAAGTTTTCTCACAAAATGTTCATGTAGCTACAAAAAGAATAGCCCCGAGAAATTCTTTTAGCCACGATAGTATTTACCGATTGCCAATGTGCTAGCCACGGGAATTATAAATTTGCCACAACAAATTTTGCAGCTAATAGTGGTTTTTTTGCCACGGGACGTTATTTTAGTCACGTTATTGTTTCGTGGCTATAGGTGTCCAGCCACGGGAATTTCTAAATTTAACCACGGGAAATTTTATACTTAGCCACGATATTACTTTGTGGTTAAACGATTTTAGCCACGGGAAATTTGTTTGGCCACGATAATTTAGCCACGGGAAAATACCGTGGCAAGATAGCTAATTTAAGCCACATTACAGTTTTTCCCGTGGCTAAGTTTTTGCCACGGCCACTTGGGCCACGACTGATGTTTCGTGGCAAAATAGTATAGCCACGGAAATTTATCACTTGCGCCACGTAACTAACCGTGGCCCAAGTGACAATTTGTTGTAGTGAAAGGCAAGGGGAAGATGGTAGAATAGCCTAAGTCACATTTTATTATTTAGTATTATTATTATTATTATTATTGAGTTGTAATAAATGGTGGGGTTTTTAGAATCCTAGCCTAGCGTTTATTTCAGCATGTTTCTTTTATGTAGCGTATTATTATTATTAAGGAATAAATGAATAAAAGATCAACTTTAGTTAAGAAACTGATTGGATTTTTCTTTTATTATTCTTGTCGAATTTCAAATGCAAATGCAAATGCCCTTCTATTTACATTTTAAGATAATGACGGGTTGAATCTTATGAAGGATTGCCTACTTATTCATTAGAAAAAATGAAATCAAACGTTGCACGTAGTTCGAAAATGTAAAATAATAATTGTTCGAAGCAAGAGCTTGTAATGAACTTAGAGAAAGGCGGCGTGTGCCTTGCTTACTCCCAAAAGAAGTACAATTCAATTTATTTGATGACATGAGGATAATCCAAATGCCAATATGCTAGAGCATAGTGACATTAAAATGGACTGGCCAAGGGCTGGGTTTATTCTGTGTCGCATGAGCGGCACGCGGGTTGACGCGAGGCGCGTTTGGTTTTCTTGTTCTACCTATGCTAAGGGTAGTATCGTTTCAATTGGTCAAGTTTGGTAGGGTTAGCCAATTCATTTCCATCTAGGTATGTTATTCTAACTGCACCCCCTGAGAATATGGATTTGACTAAGAAAGGACCAGCCAGTTAGGTTTGAACTTTCCTCGTGGATCAACAGGTAGGAGGGCTTTGACTGATTTGAGCACCAAGTCCCCTTCTTTGATGTTTATGGATTTAACCCGTTTATTGAAGGCTCGTTTGATACGTGCTTGATATGTCTGTACATTATGTAAGGCATGCAGTCTTTGCTCGTCCAAGAGGACGAGTTCGTCATATCTATCTCTTTTCCAGTCAGCTTCCTGAATTTCGCTCTCCAAAAGGATACGTAGAGACGAGATCTCTAATTCTACTGGTTGTACCGCCTCCATCCCGTAAGTTAAATAGAAAGGAGTGGCCCCAGTGGTTGTCCTAACTGAAGTGTGATAGCCCCATAACGCAAAAGATATTTTGCTTGGCCAATCGCGGTAGTTGTCGATCATTTTCTTGAGGATTGTGACGATATTCTTATTAGCTGCCTCTATTGCGCCATGAGTCTGAGGTCTGTAAGGCGAGGAATGGTGATGCTTGATTTTGTATTTGGCTAGCACTTGCTCAGTCTCGGCCTAAAAATGTGATCCATTATCACTGATGATCTCATGTGGGCAACCATATCGGCAGATGATATTGGTTTGTATTAACTTTGCCACATTTTTAGCAGTGAGACTAGTGTAGGATGCTGCCTCGACCCATTTGGGGAAGTAATCGATAGCCACCAGAATGAAATAGTGACCTCATGTTCCAGCCTGGGTGATCTTTCCGATGATGACGATTCCCCAAGCAGAAAATGGCCAAGGAGATGTCATGGTGTAGAGCATCGAGGGAGGAACGTGCTGCACATTTTCAAAAATTTGGCAATTAAGGCAGTGTGTGACGTATTTAATACAATCTGACTCCATTGTCGTCCAGTAGTATCCTAGACGTGTGATTTTCTTTGCCATCATGGGTCTACTCATGTCGGGGCCTCATTCTCCATCGTGAATTTTTTCTATCACTTTTTGTGCATGTGAATGATCAAGGCAACGCAAGATGACACCAAGAGGTGTTCTTATGTACAGTTCTCCTTTCATGAGGAGGTATTGAGAGGTTAATAGGCGTATGGCACGTTGTCCCCTCTAATCTATTTCCGGTGGGTATGTGCCGTTGAGTTTGAAATTTATAATGGCTTGGAACCATGGTTCCTCTGAGCTTTCTTTTTAACCTATAGGTTGGTGCACATAGGCTTGTTCTGACCGTCGTTCGATGCATAAAGGCATTTCGATCATGTTGTCTGGCATGTTGATCAAGGCTGCAAGTTTTGCAAGAGCGTCTACAATTTGATTTTCTTCCCGAGGTAGGTGCAAATAAGTGACTTGATCAAAGAATTGGGCAACTTGATCTATCCTAGCCTGATAGTGTGCTACTCTTTCACTTCGAATTTTCAATGATCCCGTAGCCTAGTTGATGATCAAGGAGAAGTCTCCATGAACCCGAAGATTTTTAAAGCCTAAACTGACTGCCGCTTGTGACCAATGAGGCAAACATCGTATTCTGCCGCGTTATTTGTCACCTCGAAGTTGAGTTTGACAGATAGTGGTGTATGCTCGCCTTCAAGAGAAATGAGCAATATTCCTACTCCAAATCCTCTTAAGTTAGATGCGCCAATGAAATATAGGTCCGAGGAGTGCATACAAGTCTGTAGTATGTCCTCGTCTGGAAATGACCGCATGTCTAATGTTTCGGCATCGTTGATAGAATTGTTTGCGAAAAACTCACCAATGGCGCGTCCCTTTATGACTTTCAGAGGTAAATATTTGAGGTCGAACTCTGAGAGCATTAAGGTCCATCTTGCCAAACGTCCATTGAGGATGGGTTTCTCGAAAAGGTATTTGACAGGGTCCATTTTTTAGTATACTTTGACAAAGTAGCTAAGCATGTAGTGGTGCAACTTCTTTGTTGCCCACAGAAGAGCGAGGCATGCTCTTTCTTCTTTTCCGACGGTCTGTGCGAGCATAGCCCCTATGGCTGTTTCCGTGACTGTGAGATATAAACCAGGAGGAGTAAGCAGAATCTGATCAACATTGTAGAAGGCTGATCGTGCTTGTCGTGAGCCCGATACAAAGATAAATTACCCAGACTAGGCTAATAACAAATTAATGTAATTAGGGAAGTAGGGGTCGATCCTCAGGGAGATGGTGTTTCCTATAGAATGTGAAGTGTCTCGCAATTGGGTTTTATCTAACGAGTTTCTGGGTTTTGGGATTATGATGTCTAAACTAACAAAAAGCATAAATGAAAACAAAATAAAAGCAAATGAAGATGAAAGCAATAAGGCAAATGATGAATTAACAATAATGAAAAGCATCTAGGGAAGTAGGTTCACACATGTAGATTGACATATTGATGAAATTGGATATGGAACATGCAAATAATTCATTGTGAGTTCGTAAGAATGATGTGTTCATTACAATCATAGATCAGATGGTCTAGCAGGCTTTTAGGCAATTTACTAGGTCTTAATCCACCATGTCATGCTTTGTCTATTCAATTCGCGTATCTCTACCTTGGAAAATAATTCCATTCTAGTCAATGATTTTGATCAGGAATCGTCAACTATCGTTATAGTCCAAACATGCATAGACACAATGTTTTAAAAGCACAATTTCTTTTATCCAATTAACATCTTTTAATCAATCTAACATGGCTACCCTACACCCTAGAAAGGTGACTACTCACTCATGATTATGTTCATATCTAAGATGATGGTGATAATTAAAACTAGGATAAACATGTTAACAATAATTTAATTAAAACTCTCTATGTGGCGATAATAACGACGCTAATTGATAATCTAAGAAATGAAATTACGATTATAACACCACAAAAATGAATCTAAGATTATATGTATGGAAAATAACAATCAAATAGAAAACAATAAGGACTTAAAACAAGAGGTAAAATAGAAATACCTAGGTGACGATCTACAACGAAAGCGATAACAATAATAGAAATCCCTTGCATAGAATAATCGTTCCTTGAATTACAACACTTGTACCTAACAAAGTAGATTACAAAGGTGAAATTCTTATTGATCTAAGCTAAAGTTTTGCTGTATAAAGGACAGAAATAAACTAAGAACTAAAGATGCAAAAGAAGAAGAAAATGATCTAAACTAGAATTTCTAAACTAAAGAGAAATGTAAGAAGAGAAGAAAGGATGAGAAGAGGATTGTGTTGTAAGATGTGTGTGTTGAGAAGAGTGGATGGAGCATCCCTTATATAGCATTAGGGTTTCGTGGGGAAGGGGTCGAGCATTGAACATATAGGACAAAAGGAGGAAGTTGAAGCAATTTGCTCGAAGCAGCAAAGATCCCCGATCGGGTACACACTTACCCGATCGGGTAAGTTGTCATCTGGGTCCTTTGACTATCGTTTCATCTCCCCTTGCTCATGACTTGACTTCCATCATCCCCCTTGACCTCTTGAGTCGGGTTTGTTGCTAGGGTTTGATGCAAAACGATGAATTCTTCGCCTAACTGGTTGATCTTCCGAAAACTGCGACATCGTCTTTACTTCTTCTCTCTTTTGAATTAGTGAACCTTCTTGAAATGCCTTTCACTTGGTCAAGCTTGCTTCTTCAAATAGACGGGTTCTAGGCAAATGCTCGAGAATATAGAAAAAGGGCGTAGAAACGTCACTTTCCCTACAAAACAGGTTAGAACATATGAATTCGCCTAGAAGACGATATTAGCTCATAAAGTGGCTTAACAAAGCACAAATGATATACAAAACCGAGCTAAAATGGGGGTTAAAATCATACAAATATTCACTTATCAAACTCCCCCAAGCTAAACCTTTGCTTGTCCTCAAGCAAACACAACAAACAATACCAGGACAAGGGTTGCAAGCATTGGCTATTTTACCATCAAGAAACAAATCTCAACGTAAAGCTTTGGAAACATAATGAATCATAACCCAAAAACAACGTGGGCAAGAATGATACATAAACATGGCTGAGATTTACATAACGGCGTAGCACAAAGAATTTCACTACAGATTTTCGTCTCTTGCATGATCTTTTGACAAATGGACTCTCACGGCACACTCGAACACTCATTGCATGTAAAAGGTGATTTCTTTATGTGTAAATGTTTTTGAGACACTCACCTATCTAAGACTTATGAAAATGTGTCCGCAGTCTAATATGGTAAACAATTGAAAACACAAGTAAAAAATCACAATGCACATAGAAAAGAAGCCGAAAAGATGAGAAGAAGGCTTTGGGAAGTGGGTGAAAGGTGGACAAATAGTTATGGTCAATGTGAAGGTTAGAGTGAGCTAGCAACTGACCAATGATAAATGAATACTCAATCCATAGTTTCGGTTGATTCCCAAAAGACGAAAAAACGAAGCCAGACTGAACAAGTGGCTTATTACGCACGAAACACAAGGGTAAACTCCTTCTAACATTGAATTGACATTTTGAGGAGATACTCACAACTTCTTCTTTTTATTTCTTTTTCTTTTTTCTTTTTCCGATTTTCTTTTTTTTTTTTTTTTTTTTTTTTTCATTTTTTCTTTTCTTTTTTTCATTTTTTTTCTTTTTGAACATATCATCACTTCTTGAACATTGTCGTTCTCCCAATTTCACTTTGACATCAAGGAACAAAATCTTCTCAAAAGAGCACCCATACACCATAGTCTAGCTACTAGCTCAAAAGGTAGGCAGTTTTTATATGTAGCTATTATTTTTGTGAAGCATTTGTATGAAGGGGCTTATTTTGAGGGGTAATTCAAAGTGAAAAAGGCTTCAAATCTTAGTGAATCATGAATGCAATGCTTATAGAAATGAAATGAGAACCATACTTATGCGTTTTGACATGACACACATCACAAGGAGAACTACACACACCTAGATGAGACTGGGTATGGATGTACCAGTCTAAGGAGGTTCTACCTTACAATATATGTAACTTGCCAAATGTCAAGATCAAGCGTACTCATCTATAGATTCATTCCATGCCTACTGTGTACAAGACATCCCCATGTATGCAAAATTCAATAAATATTGAATCATTATTTTTTGAAAGCTCTAAGTTTGGGAAATGTAACATGATAGCATAGTAAACAAGCAAGCAAAGCAAGCAAAGCATTCAATGATGTTCAAAAATTTTAAATTTCTCTCTAACTTTTTCTCTTTTCTTATTCAAAAGTTGAAAAATATAAACAACTAAAATGCATAATGAGAAAATGCAATCCCTCTCCCAAGCTAAACACCACATTGTCCTCAATGTGAGCACAAAGATAAAATATGCAACGAGATGTTTAATGGGAAAAAGGGAAAAATGAAAGAAGAATGAAGCTTACTAGTGAGCGCGGACTCCCCCAAGCTAGTCTTTTTTTATTTGACAAGGATGGTCTTCATAGATTCTTCAAAAACTCTTTCATCTGCAAAGAAATCTAACAAAACAACGAAAAAGGAAAAGCAAAAAGGCAAAAAGAAAGGAAACACGGGTTGCCTCCCGAGAAGCGCTGGTTTAACATCTCGCTCGACGAATTTTTCTATGAAATCATTTGGTTGGGGATTGACGCTCTATATAGACAATACCTAAGCATCCGATGATGATAGAATTGTTATAGTAGAGTTTCAGTCTGTGTCCATTGACCTTGAATTTTTCACCATTGCTAGCCATTATTTCCACTTAACCGTATTTGCTCACATATGTGACCGTGAATGGTCCAGACCATCGTGATCGAAGTTTTCCTGGAAAAATTTTCAAACGGAAGTTGAAAAGAAGTACTTGGTCACCGACATTAAATTCTTTTCTGATTATCCTCTTGTCGTGCCAACGCTTCGTTTTCTCTTTGTATATCCTAGAATTCTCGTAAGCTTGCAAACGAAATTCTTCTAGCTCATTGAGTTGCAAAAGTCGTCTATCAGCGCTAAGCTTAGAGTCTAAGTTGAGTTCTTTGATAGCCCAGTAAGCTTTTTACTCTAACTCAACATGAAGATGACAGGCCTTTCCATAAACCAATCGATAGGGAGATGTTCCAATCGGGGTTTTGAAAGTTGTGCGATAAGCCCATAAGGTGTCATCGAGCTTATTACTCCAATCGGTTCTAGATCTTGAGACTACTTTCTGAAGAATTGTTTTGAGCTCTCTGTTTGAGACTTCTACTTGACCGCTGGTCTGAGGGTGGTAGGCTAATCCTCGTCTGTGATACACACCATACTTGGAAAGAAGAGTGTCTAACTGCTTTTCTCCAAAATGAGTTCCTCGATCACTTATCACGGCTCTGGGTACACCAAAACGGGGAAAAATGATCTTCTTAAATAGTCGTATCACAGCTCTAGCATCATTGGTGGGGGTGGCAATTGCTTCTACCCACTTTGAAACATAGTCGACAACGACTAAAATGTAACGATTTCCATTAGAAAAGGGAAATGGTCCTTGATAGTCAATACCCTAGACATCGAATATTTCGACTTCCAATATGCCGTTTTGGATATTTGACCTATTCGTTGACAAGCCTCACAAGCCATAACAAAGTCTTTGGAATCTTTAAACATCGAGGGCCAGAAAAACCCGGATTGTAAGACTTTGGCTACGGTCTTGGACGGACCATGATGACCACCATAAGCAGATGAGTGGCATCCTTCTAAAACTCTTTTAACTTCCCACTGGGGGATACATCGTCTGTAAAGAGCATCTGAGCACTGCTTGAAAAAATAGGGGTCGTCCCAAACAAAGAATTTTGCATTGTGCAAAAATCTCTTTCTTTGGTTATAAGAAAGGTCAGAAGGTAGCTGGCGACTGACAAGAAAATTGGCAATATCAGCATACCAAGGAGAAGAGTCCGCAATTGCCAGTAATGAATCATCAGCAAATGAATCATTAATTGGCGTTGGTATTCCTATTTCAGTCACTCTTATCCTTGAGAGATGGTCAGCGACTACTTTTTCTGCTCCTTTCTTATCCCAGATCTCTAGATCAAACTCTTGAAGGAGTAAGATCCATCGGATAAGTCTAGGTTTTGCCTCTTTCTTTGAAAGAAGATATTTCAAAGCAGCATGGTCAGTATAGACAATGACTTTCGATCCTATAAGGTATGAGCGAAGTTTGTCTAAGGCATAGACAATGGCAAGAAGTTCTTTTTCAGTGGTGGCATAGTTGATTTGTGCAGGATCTAAGGTTTTAATAGCATAGTAAATTGCGTGAAGGAACTTTTCCTTTCTTTGCCCTAAAACAACTCCTACGGCATAATAACTCGCATCGCACATTAGTTCAAATGGAAGATTCCAATCAGGTGACTGGATTATAGGTGTGGTGATTAAAGCGCGTTTGATTTTGTTGAATGCCTCAAGGCATTCCTTTGTGAATTTAAAAGGTGCATCCTTGAAAAGGAGCTCAGTCAGGGGCTTGGCTATTTTTGAAAAATCTTTGATAAATCGTCGGTAGAAACCGGCGTGGCCAAGGAAACTCCTGATTCCTTTTACATTAGCAGGGGGTGGCAGCTGTTCAGTAACTTGGATCTTAGCTCGATCCACTTCTATACCTCTCTCAGAAATGATGTGTCCTAAAACTACACCTTCGTTCACCATGAAGTGACACATTTCCCAGTTGAGAACAAGGTCGACTTCTTCACAGCGTTTTAGAACTCTGGATAGATTTGTCAAACAATTATCGAAGGCAATGCCATAGACGCTAAAGTCATCCATAAATACTTCCATGATAGTTTCAACAAAATCTGAAAAGATACTAGTCATACAACGCTGGAAAGTGGCAGGTGCATTACACAAGCCAAATGGCATTCTGCGATAAGCGAAAGTACCATAGGGACAGGTGAAGGTGGTTTTCTCTTGGTCCTCAGGGTGGATAGGAATTTGGAAAAATCCTGAGTAACCATCTAGAAAGTATAAGTACTTGTGACAAGCTAACCTCTCTAGCATTTGATCAATGAAGGGCAGAGGATAGTGATCTTTCCTAGTTGATTGATTCAATTTCCTGTAGTCAATACACATACGCCATCCCGTCACAATTCTTGTGGGGATGAGCTCATTTTTTTCATTTTTGACTACTGTTGTTCCTCCTTTCTTAGGAACAACTTGGACAGGGCTAACCCATTTCGAGTCAGAGATTGCATCGATTATGCCAGCATCTAACAATTTCATAACTTCGACTTTAACTACTTCTTGCATGTTGGGATTAAGACGGCGTTGACCTTGAACGCAAGGTTTTTGGCCTTATTCTAGATTGATTCTATGCATGCAGAAGTCAGGCCTTATGCCAGTCAGATCTTCAAGTTTATATCCTATTGCCTTTTTATGCTTTCTTAAGATAGTCAATAGTGAGGTTAACTGATTTTCATCTAGGAGAGCACTCACTATGACTGGGCAATATTTAGATTCATCTAAAAAGGCATATTTTAGATTTGAGGGAAGAGGTTTTAGTTAAGGTTTATGTACTTCTTCCTTGGCAGGAGTATCAATTAAGCTTATGAACTCTTCAACTTCTTCAGACGGTATCTCTTTTCCAGTCAGGTCCTTTTCCAGCTCACTGATCTCGAAATTGTCGTTCTCAGAGATATCCTCCAGCAACAAGATTGCTTCTAAAGGATCCTCAATTATTGATGGATACAGAGATTCATCAATAATTGAGTCGACAATATCAAGGAAACAGCAAGGTTCTTGAAGCATAGGGCTTTTCATTGCACTGTTTAAGTTATAGGTGACTTTATCATCACCTACTTCTAGTGACAATTTTCCATTCTTGACGTCGATTACTACTCCCGCAGTGTGTAGAAATGGCCTTCCTAAAATAATAGGGATTTGCGAATCTTCAGCCATGTCTAGCACAATGAAATCGACGGGAATGAAAAACCTCCCTACTTTGACAGGAACATCTTCTAAAACTCCCATAGGTTGTTTTAGAGAACGGTCTGCCATTTGCAGAGTGATACTGCTGCATTTAAGAATTCCCATATTCAATTTTTCGCAGATGGAATAGGGCATGACGCTTACACTAGCACCTAGATCGCATAAGGCTTTATCGATTGTGTAGGTGCCTATGGTGCAAGGTATAGAGAAACTACGAGGATCTTTTAACTTAGGAGGGGACTTATTTTGCAATAACGCGTTGTATTCAGCTGTGAATGCTATGATTTCAACATCATCTAAAGTCCTCTTCTTAGTCAAGATATCCTTCATGAATTTCGTGTAAGAAGGGATTTGAGTGATTAATTCAGTGAAGGGAACCGTTACTTAGAGGTTTTTGACTACTTCCATGAATTTGCTGAACTGGGTTTCCTTATGATTTCTCCTCAAACGTTGGGGAAATGGAACTTGAACTTTGATGGGTTCCTTTTCAGTTTCATCCTTCTTTTCAGGTTTGTTTTCCGCTTCCTTAGCGGTGGATGGTTGAGAATCTTTTTGGCTCTCTTCTTGTGTAGGCTCAACTATTGGTTCTTTGGGTTGCTGAGGTTTTTTATAAGTGGTACCACTCCTAAGGGTGATAGCATTAGCGGTGTCCCTCGGTTGTTCACCATGAGGTGGGAGTTGGCCTTGTTTTCTTTGGGCATTAGAGGCAGCCAATTGGGCCATTTGAGTTTCAAGCATCTTGATGGCAGCACTTTGAGCTTGATCACTCTTTTGAAGTTGAGCAAACATTGAATCTTGTTTTTGAATAACTTGGAGAAGCATGGATTCAATTTTGCTTAAGCTCGAGTCATTAGGTTGGCTTTGATTTTGGGGTGGTTGGTGTTGAGGTTGGTGTTGGTAAGGTTGGTTGAAGTTAGGTTGGAATGAAGGTCTCTGGTTTTGAAAACCAGGTGGATTGTAAGGCTTCTATTGATATGGGTGTTGGGTCTGATGGTGGGGGTTCTGAATGTTGGTGCTTTTGTAGGACAAGAAAGGATGGTTCTTCGTGTTCTCGTTATAGAAGTTTGAGAAAGCATTGCCCTGCCTATATGGTTGATAGGCATTGACTTGCTCTAGCGAACTCCTACATTCTTGAAATTTATGTCCTCCAACCCCACATGTCTCACATGTTGGAACCAGTGTCCTCCACAGTTAGTCCAATAACATAAATAAATCTTTGTAGGTTCACAGGGTATACTTTGTATAATAATCAGTTGATTAACGTTTATCAATAACGGTTGGCTTGCTAGATAAGTTTGACGTTATTGTCATACAGATGGCGGTGATCAACTGGTCCCTAAAAGTCACACCTAAAGGATGTGTTTGAGAGATGTGATTATTTGAGAAAATAATCATATTGATGCCCTATTATATGACTAATAGGTTAGTCAGTGTATTTGACTAAAATGTTAGTCAATGTGATGATGAGACGATTATTTAATAACGATTAAATAATATTAGCTGAGAAGAATTAACTGTAATTCGTAAATTGAATATAAAATGTTATATTTAATTGGTGTATATAATGTAAGCTAATTAAACATAAACCGTTATAATTAATTGGCCAATTATAAATATACGGATATTTATAACTAATGATGTATTATAGTGATGTCGGTCCATGACAAACGACGATTATAATATATTACATTATATTGGAAGCTAAGATAACCGAAACAAAAGTGTCCAGATACACTCTGTTTTTCGGTCAATGAGTAGTTATTTTGAGAAGACAAAATATCCTCATATAAACCCTAGTTGAGCCGTGAGAAACGAGAGGAAGGAAGAAAATTTCTAACCCTAATTGATTTCTTACTTCTGCCTCTCTATCATTCACACAAAACAAAACTTAACAGTAACTTTTCACAAAAGACAAAAACCTCCTTCTCATCAGTGAGATCGTGTAAGAGGTTCTCTTTCTAGCATAAGAAAAGGGTATTTCTCGGAGCATCTTGGGTGCGACGATTAGGATGATATCTACCTTGATATCTCTGTTCTTTACACCTATTGCTAGGACCGGAGGTTGATTTCTAAATCTCTATTTTTTCTTGTTTTCGTTTATGACTCGCATAATCAAGTTATTGCTTTTTCGTTATAATCCTATAATAATTGTTTTGAGGGGATACCGATTTCCCAGAAGTGGTATCAGAGCCAGGTTGTGGATAGGACGTCCATAGTGTTCCTAGAGTCGATTCTTTTGACTATCGACTGTCTCTTGAGATTAAGGCAGTTTTTGGGTGACTTTGGTTTCTTTCTCATGGTCGACCGTAACAGGAGGCTAAGTAGATTTTTACTCGGTAATTTCATACTGCGCTTGTATCTGCAAGATTCGAGTTGAAGAAAATATCAAACCTTTATTAGGTTATGTTATTTCTCAGGGCCACTCGAGGAGCTGTAACTGAAATGCATGGCCATGCTCGAATAAAGATTCGTTTATCACTTAAGTTACTCTCTAGTCGGGGAAACCACTCTTGATACTGATCACTTGTAAACTACGACCTTTGTGAATACGGACTTTGCAAATTGGTTTACATTGAGTGGGAGAAATTTATTATGGATATGAGAAGCGGTTATCGCACATACACTTGTACGGACAAGTGGGAGATTGTTGGAGCCAGTGTCCTCCACAGTTAGTGCAATAACATAAATAAATCTCTGTAGGTTCACAGGGTATACTTTGTATAATAATCAGTTGATTAACGTTTATCAATAACGGTTGGCTTGCTAGATAAGTTTGACGGTATTGTCATACAGATGGCGGTGATCAACTGGTCCCTAAAAGTCACACCTAAAGGATGTGTTTGAGAGATGTGATTATTTGAGAAAATAATCATATTGATGCCCTATTATATGACTAATAGGTTAGTCAGTGTATTTGACTAAAATGTTAGTCAATGTGATGATGAGACGATTATTTAATAACGATTAAATAATATTAGCTGAGAAGAATTAACTGTAATTCGTAAATTGAATATAAAATGTTATATTTAATTGGTGTATATAATGTAAGCTAATTAAACATAAACCGTTATAATTAATTGGCCAATTATAAATATACGGATATTTATAACTAATGATGTATTATAGTGATGTCGGTCCATGACAAACGACGATTATAATATATTACATTATATTGGAAGCTAAGATAACCGAAACAAAAGTGTCCAGATACACTCTGTTTTTCGGTCAATGGGTAGTTATTTTGAGGAGACAAAATCTCCTCATATAAACCCTAGTTGAGCCGTGAGAAACGAGAGGAAGGAAGAAAATTTCTAACCCTAATTGATTTCTCACTTCTGCCTCTCTATCATTCACACAAAACAAAACTTAACAGTAACTTTTCACAAAAGACAAAAACCTCCTTCTCATCAGTGAGATCGTGTAAGAGGTTCTCTTTCTAGCAAAAGAAAAGGGTATTTCTCGGAGCATCTTGGGTTCGACGACTAGGAGGATATCTACCTTGATATCTCTGTTCTTTACGCCTATTGCTAGGACCGGAGGTTGATTTCTAAATCTCTATTTTTCCTTGTTTTCGTTTATGACTCGCATAATCAAGTTATTGCTTTTTCGTTATAATCCTATAATAATTGTTTTGTGGGGATACCGATTTCCCACATCATATACCACTACGTGGTTAGTGACGTTAACATGTTCCTTGGATTGGGAAGAGCTTCCTACTTGTTGCTGCAGAAGGGCTAATTGGGCTTCTAGGAGTGCTACTTTACTTGAATCGTCCTGCTTGATTCTAAGTGGCATAGCACGTGAGTTGCTATACTGAGAGGCATGGATTGCCATTGACTCGATTTCTACATCGATTTGATCGAAACGACCATTGTTAGCGGAGTCGAGGATACGACGCGATTCGCCACAACAACCGTTGTAGAAGGTGATAGCTAAGAACCATGAATTAAGGCCATGATGAGGGCATTCTATTTGTAATTCTTTGTACCTTTCCCATGCCTCATAAAGGGTTTCGTCGCCTCTCTGATAAAATCCAGTGATTTGACATCGTAAGAGTGCGGTTCGTTCGGGTGGGAAGTACTTTTGATAGAAAGCAAGAGTTAGACCATCCCAGTTGGCTATTCCTAAGGCAACTCGGTCAAGGCTATTGATCCAAAGTTTTGCCTTTCCTGTTAAAGAGAAGGGAAATAGCATTTCCCTAATCTGCTCTTGGGATACTCCAGTTTGTCTAATTGTGGAGCAATAGTCACAGAAGTTTTGAATATGAAGGTTGGGATCTTCTGTGGCAGTGCCACCAAATTGACTTCTTTCTATTAGATTGATGAAGGCAGGTTTGATTTCGAAGTTTTGGGCAGTGATTTGAGGTGTAGCGATACCCCTTGGAAGTGTATCTGCAGTTGGTTTGGAATGGTCCGAAAGTCGAACCATTTTCTTTTGTGAAGATGAAGATGGAGTGTTGTTTGAAAGTTGATTGGTTTTTGAGAGTGGAGATGAGAATGGATCTTCTTCCCCTTCGAGATTAGATAGAATATCCGAGTATTTCTCCCGAATACGATCTAAACTTGAAGTATCAGAAGATTTTGAGATTTCATTGAATAGCTTTAGTTTCCTACGCAGAGTCCTTTCTAGTTCGGGGTCTAAAGAGATAGGGGTCCCTAGTCTAGAAGATCTGGGCATAAGATTGGAAAGCTAAGATGAAAAATCAAGAGAGGTCTAGAGGAATTTGGATTCCTAAAGACTAGATAAAACTAATTGCGATAAAAATCACAAGGAAAAGAATAACTAAACCGTGCTCCCCGGCAGCGACGCCAAAATTTGATCGTGCTTGTCGCGAGCCCGATACAAAGATAAATTACTCAGACTAGGCTAATAACAAATTAATGTAATTAGGGAAGTAGGGGTCGATCCTCAGGGAGATGGTGTTTCCTATAGAATGTGAAGTGTCTCGCAATTGGGTTTTATCTAAAGTGTTTCTGGGTTTTGGGATTATGATCTCTAAACTAAAAAAAAGCATAAATGAAAACAAAATAAAAGCAATTGAAGATGAAAGCAATAAGGCAAATGATGAATTAACAATAATGAAAAGCATCAAGGGAAGTAGGTTCACACATGTAGATTGACATATTGATGCAATTGGATTTAGGACATGCAAATAATTCATTGTGAGTTCGTAAGAATGATGTGTTCATTACAATCATAGATCAGATGGTCTAGCAGGCTTTTAGGCAATTTACTAGGTCTTAATCCACCATGTCATTATTTTTCTATTCAATTCTCGTATCTCTACCTTGGAAAAGAATTCGATTCTAGTCAATGATTTTGATCAGGAATCGTCAACTATCGTTATTGTCCAAACATGCATAGACACAATGTTTTAAAAGCACAATTTCTTTTATCCAATTAACATCTTTTAATCAATCTAACATGGCTACCCTACATCCTAGAAAGGTGACTACTCACTCATGATTATGTTCATATCTAAGATGATGGTGATAATGAAAACTAGGATAGACATGTTTACAATAATTTAAAACTCTCTATGTGGCGATAATAACGACGCTAATTGATAATCTAATAAATGAAATTACGATTAGAACAACACAAAAATGAATCTAAGATTATATGTATGGAAAATAACAATCAAATACAAAACAATAAGGACTTAAAACAAGAGGTAAAATAGAAATACCTAGGTGACGATCAACAACGAAAGCGACAACAATAATAGAAATCCCTTGCATAGAATAACCGTTCCTTGAATTACAACACTTGTACCCAACAAAGTAGATTACAAAGGTGAAATTCTTATTTATCTAAGCTAAAATTTTGATGTATAAAGGACAGAAATAAACTAAGAACTAAAGATGCAAAAGAAGAAGAAAATGATCTAAACTAGAATTTCTAAACTAAAGAGAAATTTAAGAAGAGAAGAAAAGATGAGAAGAGGATGGTGTTGTAAGATGTGTGTGTTGAGAAGAGTGGCTGGAGCATCCCTTATATAGCATTAGGGTTTCGTGGGGAAGGGGTCGAGCATTGAACATATAGGACAAAAGGAGGAAGTTGAAGCAATTTGCTCGAAGCAGCAAAGATCCCCGATCGGGTACACACTTACCCGATTGGGTAAGTTGTCATCCGGGTCCTTTGACTCTCGTTTCATCTCCCCTTGCTCATGACTTGACTTCCATCATCCCCCTTGACCTCTTGAGTCGGGTTTGTTGCTAGGGTTTGATGCAAAACGATGAATTCTTCGCCTAACTGGTTGATCTTCCGACAACTGCGACATCGTCTTTACTTCTTCTCTCTTTTGAATTAGTGAACCTTCTTGAAATGCCTTTCACTTGTTCAAGCTTGCTTCTTCAAATCGTCGGGTTCTAGGCAAATGCTCGAGAATATAGAAAAAGGGCGTAGAAACGTCACTTTCCCTACAAAACAGGTTAGAACAAAGGAATTTGCCTAGAAGACGATATTAGCTCATAAAGTGGTTTAACAAAGCACAAATGATATACAAAACCGAGCTAAAATGGGGGTTAAAATCATACAAATATTCACTTATCAAAGACAATAACAATAGTTAGCATTGTAGGAGGCACCAAACAAAATATGATCAACACTAGGATGGCGACAGTAGTATTGCATATCGAAGCTGATCAACACTAGTGTTTGACAAGATTCCTAGGCAAAGTTAAATATGTGAGTCGGTTCATATCGAAGCTCACTATGATCTATGAACCTGTTTTCAAAAAGTTTAAGAAAACAGAGCCTACAATGTGGGATGACAACTATCAAAAAGCATTTGACAGGATTAAGGAGATATTGGCTAAACTACTAGTGTTAATGCCTCCTCATTGTCATCATAAACATAATTGCATTAAGAAAAACACGAGGAGTAAGCAGAATCTGATTTATTCATATTAATTTTTGAAAATAGCTGAAACAAAGAAGCCATCTGTTCAGTAGTCAGTGGCGGAAATGGAACAGTTGTTGGGACATTCCCCGAACTGCTGTTATTATTAGATGCTAAGGTAGGAGAAATAAAGGGATGAGGGGTGACGACATGAGTAGACTCTCTAGGAACTTCACTAGACTCCGACACCGACTTCGACTCTGACTTGAATTCATTGTCTCCTAGTTCTCCTTTGAACATCTCTCCCTCTCCTGTAGTGACCTTGAAGAGCTTCCCTTGGTTGTTGGTCCACTTGATTGATTGTTTCCATCATTTGAGCTAAGTAGAGGCAGCGTCGTTGATCAACGCTGTAGGGTTGAATTGATTTTTTGTGAAGTATCATGGTAATGATCTTTTCATGTGCGGCTCTGATGAATCGGTCTTCTCCAAAAACAAGACTAACGACTTGCTCGTCTAAACAAGGTGCTTATCGAGTTTTGACGGTATGAACCGTTTCTGAGGCAATAAAATAGCAATCGTGGAAGACCTCGATTCAAGCTAATTGTATTCCTCTATAGTGCCAAGGCTCGGGAAATTCATGAAAGTATTCTTGGCTTCCCTCCCTAATGAAATATCCATTTAGGGTAGGGAGATAAGGTCGTTTCTGGATTCCTTTACTCTTACGATTTTGTACTTGAGCAAGCATTTCCAGAGTTTCTTTCTTTCTGGGCTTGTATCCCAATCCTAATGGTATCTTTCCTGAATTCCCCTCTTTGTAGGGTGCAAAGCTGCTTTTCCTAGTGGGGTTTAATGGCATCCCTAGGAAGTATCCCTGGGATTTGAGTATGTGGTTGACCACTAAGTTGGAGTATGGGTCGAAGTATAGAGGTGTCAACTCACTCTCTACTATATTTACGCTCTGAAATCCTCCAAGCTCGTATACTGGACCCGTGATTTCTTGGTTGTTGGACATCTTCTCTATTACGGCTTTGATAGGTGACGAAGTGATCGTCACTACTTTACCATCTAGAGGAATCTTGTTTTTCTGGTGTAGGGTGGATGTTACCGCTTTAGAAGCGTGAATACAAGGCCTTACCAGAAGTATGTTAAAGGATGCTTCGATGTCCACAATTTGGAAGTTGACATTTCGTTCAATTGGCCGAGTGGCTATAGTGAGGTTGACTAGCCCTATCACCTTACGTCGTGTTCCATCGTATGCTCGAACACCGTGGTTGGTAGGAGCCCAATCTGATTCTTTCATGCCTAGCTTACGCGCTGTTTTTAGTGGTATGACGTTGACTACGAAGCCATCATCTACCAAAGTCATTGATGTATAGGGAGAGATTGTGACTGGCACCGAAAGGAGGTAAATCCTTATTCGAGAAAGTAATTGGGTTACTTAGCATAACTGAGTCTTGGAGGACCAAGTTGACTACGACGTCAGGTGTAGAGTCATGTGCTACATTTACTTTTGCCAATGCTTGTAATAAAGATTGGCGATGGGGAAAGGAGCTCGCAACTTGTTGTATGTTTTAATTGACCTCGCAAGCGAACGATTTATCGTTGGGTATTACAAGGGTCGTATTCCATGGGACGGTAATTATGGGTCTAAGATGGTTTAATCAAATTCTAGATTAATTCTAGCTAATAGCAAGTTGAAGATGATTAATAATAAACAAGACTAACAAGGAGGCAAAGATGGGATTTAAATTAAAGATTAAAAGAAACTAAGGTGAATGGGTTCATTAATGTAAATATAGGTCAATTATGGTGAGGGTTAAGACTAGTCTAATAGTGAGTCTAAACATATCTCCACCTCTCGGTGCAAGACGGTAAATAGGCAAGCCTCCACCTCTCGGTGTGAGGCGAGCCCTAGCCTAAGGTTCGATTGGGTTCTCTTCCTAACCTCCCCCTAAACATCCAAAACACACACAAATACAATACAAGTCTAAATTCTCACTTAAACTAGTAATTAAACATGGAAATGACTCAAATGACTCATTCAAGCATTTCAACAAACACCTTGTGTGCACAAAACAAGTAGACTACAAAAAGACTAAACTTTATGCCGAATTACCATAATCGACCCATAAACCTTCATTAAATCCCCCATCTACCCTAGCAATACACTACTCACTCATATTAATGAAAGAAAGTATTAAAGATGGATACTTTGATATGAAATAAACAAGAGAAGACATGTTCAACATGAAAACTAGATAAATAAATAAGAACAAGTAATTAAAAGACAAATAATGAAATAAAGATGAGAAATTATACCAAAACTTGTAAGAAATGATGAAACTTGGATTAATAGTCAAATAAGAGTCTCCTCTAGTCTTCAAATTACAACCCAATTGTTTACTAATAGCTAATAAAGAGCATAGATCTAACAATAACTAAGTAGGAAATTGAGTAATTATCACTAATTAAGAGAGGATTAGAGTGCTAATTAAGAAGTATTTCCTACTAATTACTAGGGTTCTTGTATCTAGAGTAGAATAATAGAAATGAATTAAGAGATGGGTATTTATAGGTTGGTGGGCTTAAAGGGTTCACAATAAGAAGGTTTGCTTTTGCGGACCAGGGGTCCCAGCCGGCCGGCCGGCCGCCGGTGGCCTGGACCGGCTGGGGCTCTCTGACTCAAAAATTGAGTTTTCTTCGAGTGGAGGAAGTCCCAGCCGGCCAGCCGCCAGTGGCCTACCCGGCTGGGACTCTCTTCTTCCTTTCTTCTTTTTTTCTTCATGCTTACTACCCCAGCCGGTCTGGCCGGCCTCCGGTGGCCTGGACCGGCTGGGAGCCCCTGGTTCACCGTCCATTTTCTTGATTTTTTTGAGGCTTGGTGGAGTGCTCAGCCGGCCGGCTGCCGGTGGCATACCCGACTGGGACTACCTTCCCCTTCCCATTCCTTCTCTTCTTTTCTTCATTTCTTATCTTTTCTTTTTATTCTTCTTCTTCTTCTTCTTTTAATTCTTCTTTTCCTTATATTCTTAGAGACGTTTTCTTTCTTCTCTTCCCGTCTCATACTTCTTTTGGCATCTTTCCTATAAAATGAGACCGAAGTTCATGATATGAAAGAAAAAGTGTGATAATAGGCAAAAGGCAAAAAACCGACGCTAAAACGCATTAAATAAGGTCAAAATAGAAGAGAATGGAGAGGGGAATCGGTCTAAATATATTGTATATCAAATCTCCCCACACTTAAACATTACTCGTCCCCAAGTAAGTAAGTGAGCAAAAACGAAACCCTTATTTAATTAAGCTAACTAAACTACTACTACTTTCCGATGAAAGGCAATTGACGGGCCTTCTCCGTCCCTTCAACTCACAACTAAGTAAAATGAGGCATGTACTTCCTTGCAAGGCAAGTGGGGGCGTGTGGAAAATTTAGATACATCCAAGATTAAGCACGTAAACAACATAAAGGATGCTCCAACCAAAAGAAAAACCACTTTCCTCATCTAAGCGGTCGGGTTTCGTTTCAAAAACCAAAGGTCTAGATCGGGAGATACCGTCTCAAAGTCTCAACGAGGTGTCAACCCCCTAATCATGGCTCAAGAAACCCAAAAATGACCCCCAAATGGCAATAAAACGAATTCATAGGCGGGAAAGAGGGACGCAAGTCAATCGTACAAGACCAACACAACACGTCTCAAGATTCAACCAAATATGACCCATGACTAAGAGGAATTAGACTACCGACTTCCTCACGGTTTTCACTCGTCACTCATTTATAGAACGAGTGATTTTTGTGACAAAAAGTAACCCAAACCACTCAACTACTCGACTTGTGAGACATGCCCGCAATCTAATGTGTAGTCCTCTCCTATATGGTCGCATATGAGATGTAAAAATGGGAATGCACATAAGATGAAACAAGGGTTGTAATGGGGTTAGGTAGTGGGTCAAAACGGGATTGGTGTGGAGTTACAAATCAAGAAATTGTCAAAAATTCCACTTCTCCCAATTTATTACAACAAATGAAAATATCAAACTTGAAATTCCGACTCACTTGGAAAAACATCATATCCCCGTTTATTTTGCAACGTCTTTTTATACTCGCTTAATAATGGATAAGGAGTGTTGCTTGACTTTTTCTCATACAAAACACGGAATAAATAAATATAAAGTGATTTGTGTTGTTTTGCATTTTTTTTATTTTATTTTGTTTTTCGCTTTTATAAAACCTCCTTATTCAAATTCAAAACCAAGTATAAGCCAATTATTTTAACTCAAATGAACTTAGCTTGAGTTCACTGATTAGGACACGAATTTCCCTTTTTAAAACACCAAAAACAAAGTCACAACTTTCTTGATCAAGGAAGGTTGTTTATGGGATATAGTTGGTATTTGTAGTTATGCCAAATGAAAGGCTAAGGCTCAAAGAGGATGGAAAAATTGGTCCTAATCTAAAGGGTCGAAAATAGGCTTATATGGCAATGTGAGGCTCAAAAATTATAAGCAACGGATTGTTTCAAATTATGCACACAAAAATATACATCTCGCGACGTAAGGAAAGAACGACACACTTGTGCGTGAAGATGTGACATGCCACGCAAGGAGCCTACTCATAACCTATGGAGATCGCGTATTAATGCACCGGTCTAAAGGAGGCTCTAGGTCTCACATGTAAGTAGCTATATCGAAGTCTAGGTCTAGCCTACGGTCTATTTGGTCAGATAAGGTGGTCCATGGTCTTTGGGTTAACTTTACTCCCCGGGTGTCTAACAAGGAGGTCAAAGAGGTGCAAGCCACTAGAAGGGGGAAGGCACGGTTAAGACAATTTCATCATTGGGGTATCATGTTCCCTCCCTTGACCATATTTTGTTCAAAATATTTACAAACTCATTGCAAAACGGTACGTAAAGCAACAAACAAATATTTACAAGTGACGCAATGCAATTCTAAATCCTAGCAACAATGAAATAGATATGCAACAATTGTCTAAACTAGAAGCACGTAGGCAACACACAACAAGTTCCAAAAAGGAACATCCTCATCAAAAATTTCCCGTCATCTTCCATATTAATCGAAATAAAAGAAAAGAGCGGAAAAAGGAGAAAATAGTTGGAAAGAGTATACCAAGCGGTCTTCTATTCTCCTATTGTTTCAAATGCTCCATGTGGGCCTACATCACTTGTTAGACAAAAACAAATATTTTTGGTATTTTGAATATTTTTGAATATTTTTTGAAGTTTTTGAAATACTCAACAAATAAAATAAATACAAAAATTTACAAATATGCACAAATGATATTTCCCTCCCCACACTTAGACCAGACATTGTCCCCAATGTCCAAGTGCTAGGACGAGAATGAGAAAATCAAAATAAGATGACATGGTATTGTTCTTTTTTAAAAATTTTATGAAAAATAAATAACATGTTTTTGGTCTTTTCTCAAAAATGAATAACATGCAAACTACCCTATATGAATGCAAATCCTATATGTGACGATATATTACATAATAAAATTCTAATTCAACCTAAATGAATGCAACTAGATGTCCTAATCGAAGATATATTACAAGTAACTAAATACATGCAAAAATATAAAATGCATGAAGGGATTTGGATTTAGGGATCATACTTGTCATTTTGGATTTTGAATTGGGAGCATGACTAACCTTCTTCACTCGTACTCTCCACCGGACTCGGTGTTCCCCCCCTCTTCATCACAGATAAAGTCATCCGTGTTCAACGGCGTGGAGGGTTCGCCCAAGAACGAACCACTCAAAGTCGGATCCTAACCCACCACCGTCCCTTCTCCCGTGTTGAACACCTCCCCCGAGTTGTTTAGAGGAGCCCCGTACCAATGGGCATCATGTCCCTCGTCGTGTGCAGCCGGGGGTGGGAAGATGGTATCACTCCAATAATCTTGGGTTACACGAATATCACCGTAGACTATGGAGCCATCTTGGGTCGCATAGCCTCCATCGGGAGGAAGGTAAAAGTGAGGGTGAAGGCTGGTTGAGTGGTTTTATCTGTTGGAGTAAGTGTCCTCAACAATAGTGCGATCACATAATTAAATCTCAATAATAAGAATACTAAGGGATGATAGATATTATAGTCAACTGGTTAACATTAATCAGTAACGATTGGCTTGCTAGAGTTTGGCGTTACTGTCGTATGACGGTGGTGATCAGTTGATCCCTTAAGGTCACGCCTATAGAACCATTCCCTTAACTGTAAATTTAATTAATTGTATATCGATACAGATTAATTAAATCCTTAAAAATAAACAAATTTTATTTGTAAGTGAAAATTTATGTCTTATTGTAATAAGATTAAATAAGACGCAATTTTTGTAATTAAAATGTTATATTTTTAAAATTGATTATTGTTTATGAAACAATTTGAGATAAGAATGATTAGTTGATTATAATTACAAAGGGTTGTAGATTATATCAACTGGACTTAATGTGATTCATTTTATATTTGTAATTATGAATTACTATTTATTTTGTTGCATAATGTGAAAGGATATTTAAATTGTTAAATATACATTTATTTATCCTAATGACATGTGACATGGTACATGACATATCACATTACAAGTGAAAAAATTACAAAGATAAAATGGAGTCCATTTTATGTGGGTGTGCCGTTTTTGGGCATGATTTAGGTAAATATGATTATTTTTAATTGTTAAAAACATCATCATAATACCTATATGCCTAGACCTTGGCCTAACATTTTGATAAGAACAAAAGTTGAGCATGCTTGGGGCTTACCAAGACATGCATGCCGGCCTCACCCACCCCCACAACCCTATGAGAATAAGTTCTCATTTTTGTGAATAAAATCATCTTATCAAATCTCCTTATCTCACTAACATCTCTCATAAAAGAGTTTATGAGTATTTTGTTCTAAAGTCTTAGATCTTCAATATATGTTACAATTATAGTAATATTATTAAGATTAGATTTTCTTTTAAGGTCACTAATAATATTTCTAGTAAAATTATTATTGGTATTAAGGGATAGTCTTGGGTGCAATCAAGAGGAGAGTTTCTACTATTGAAACTAGGAGTTCATCCTCAACATATAAGCTCAAGAACAAAGTAGGAAGGAGTTCTATTTTGTGCCCAAATTTGTTATAAGATCAATGTAAGGAAAAGTTTATTCTTATCTTTGTATTTTTAGTTATGCATGCATATGATCTAAATAGTTTATGAGTAAACTAATTGTTATATGATATTAGAAATGTCATATATTGAGTTTAAGAAACTTACAAGCTGTATAAGGAGCCTTGGTTGTTGCATGCATAATCGATTTTAGTTTTTTCGAGTTATGGTAACTTAAAGAAAACTGGTAATTTGTGTTTTATAAGATAAAATCACAAAGTTATTTGCATGTCAATATATTTTGGTCCTAATATGATTTTAGGTCATTTTCATGATTTATGGAAATTTATAGTGCTCAAATATGATTGTTAGTGTTTTTATTACATTCTAATGAGTAAAATGATGTTTAAAATACTAAAAATAGTTAGACTTATCTTCTGACCTTGAAAGTTTTACACAATCTCACACATGCATTTTGCTTACTGTATGTAAAATGTCGTGTGAAGTGGACTTATTTCGTATGATTTATGATTTTTATATGATAAAATGAAATAAATAAAGGTCAAATGGTTAAAAATACTTCCGCTTTGAATTTGACCATGAAATTTTAGTATGGTGTCACATGCATGTTTTCCTGTTAGACTTGAAAATTTGATTTATGAATTTTTTAATGTAAAAATGTCATAAATAGTGACTTATTTAGCAAATATAACTAAAATAAATTTTATGTTAAGAGAAAGATTGTTCCTGGTTGCATAAATGTCCCACATTTCAGATCTAAAGTTGAAAATTTAATATGATTAATTTTCTCTTGCTTTATGTATTTTATTTGATAAAACCGATAAAGCGCAACCGATTTTTCTCAAAAACCGATTCGAAATTTTTAAACCATGATTTTTGACATTATGAGTGTCATGGAAATGTTCCAGAATGTACAAAAATTTAAAATTCAAAATTCAAATTTTGAAATTATTGTAATTAAATTTGGATTTATTTGATTAAAATATGATTTTAAAAGTCTAATTATGGGCAATTAAATAACAACAAGTTGAATTATTGTCAAAAATTAAGTGATGACTAATTTTTGAGGCCTAAATCAGTTGGGATAATTAACTTGGACTTAAATATGATTTAAGTATTGTTTGGTGATTTTAAAGTATTATTATCACGCATTTCCGTAAAACCGGGTTATATTCGATATAAACCGTTAAATAGGGCGATTTGGCATTTAAAATGAGCATGTTTTATACATATTATAATGCTGCATATTTATTATGAATGTCATATTTTGGTTTATATAATTTGGAATTATGTAATTTATTCCTTATAAGGCCTTAGTTTTAATCGATATTGCCCGAAATGTAAGGGAATATTGATTCAGTTGTAGTTTTTGTGATCTCCTATCACTTTTATTGTATTATTTTATTTTAAAAATGTATAATAGGAAATTATTGTAATTTTATTATATATTTTTTGTAATTATTTTTATTTCAGAGTTTCCCAAAGACGGTGCCATTCGGAAAGGAGTTCCGAGAGAGAGACAGTGACCTTGTGAGGCGTGCTTATGAAGTTCTAGGGACCAAAGGAGTTGGTTTCCGAATTTGTAATAGATTATATGATTTTCTATTCTAGGAAAGGCCATGCTAGGAATTTTATCTCTATGCTTGCATGTTACTTAATATGTTTGCATGCATTGCCAAATCGCCATAACATGACATGCATATTTTATCGAGTATTCGACCGTGTCTAGGGGTGAACAAAAAGTGGCCCGGACCGGTAAACTGGACCGACCAGGACCGGCCGGTCCGGTCCAGACCGGGAACATACCGGTCCGGTCTCCGGGTCCCAAAAAATATGGTGACCGGTCTCCGGTCCGGTCCATACTTAAAAAAAATTTCAATTTTCCCTTTAAAAGAAGGACCAGTCCAGTCCAAACCCGGAAAATCCCGGACCTTAAGGGTCCCGGTCCGGTCCGGTCCGGTCCCCCTCCTAACCGGTCCGGTCTCCGGTCTTGGAATATATGGTTATCCGGTCCGCGGGTTTATCCGGTCCGGTCCGGTCCGTCCCGGGTCTGGACCGGTGTACAACCCTAACCGTGTCAATTAAAATTATCATTAATTCATCGATTTAGTTCACTTAAACGAGATAGATAATAAATTGTCATGACCTCTCATAATAAATGTGACAACCCTCGCGAATGCGGAAATAAAACATACAAGCATGTGATATAATTAGCGGAAATACGGTATTTTAAAAACTTTTATACATGCAAGATAAAAATACGAGGAGTGTCAAATATTACAAACCAAATAAAAATACCACAAGAGACGTAGTCTCTCAAAGTGTTAACAAAAGACAAGGTTATTAGCAACTAGCTAAAATCGTCTAGAGGTGTTTTATCCAGGGACAACGCCCGCTAGCTCACACCCGAACCCAAAATATCAAGCAAAAAGCCATCCAAATCAAGCAACCTGTTCATCCATGAAAAACATGAACGCCACAGTCAGTGGGGAGTAACTCCGGGTTCTCCCAGCCATATCACATTAAACGTACATAGAAGGAAATACCAAAGTAAAAGCATGCATATATAGATATACATGTGAGATACGATAAGGATAGATAGGCAATTCAATATATAATGATAAGAGCATATGGAATACAAATCCGAATCCATCATGTTATACAAAGACTCGGGGAAGACACTCTTAGGCAACCGAATACGCTCACTAGGGCTTACATCTCACCGTTAGCGGTATAAGTTTGATAAGATTGAGACTCGACAAACAAACCATGCCAAGTCATGGAATGACCATGAATAATCCATCATGTAATCACCCATCCACACATAACAATACAATGACGACCTCTCTCACGGTAAATGAAACGCACTAGCACCGTGTACATGCAAGTTATGATTAAAAGGCATCCACGGGATTAAGATTTCCCTGAACGCATACACGATCACATTTCGTATATGTAGACTAATTTCCTCCGGTAGGACGACGATAATAATATGGTCCTAGTCTAAACCTGGCCAGACTCTCGGAATAAACGTGTTCCGATTCGACATGCGATAAACATTTCGCATCCAAGACTCGGTCAATCATAGACGCCGAGTACCCCAAATTCGGTAGATCAATTCACGAAAGAGGCGGAAAAGAGCTCAAGCCTCATAACAAGCGGTACGCTACATGCAAATAACACCACCTCGCAAGTACACAACATTTGACGGCCGGGTCGATCAACGCAAAGCGTTCGCCTCCCAACAACGTCGTCGTATGCCCACTAACACATGCAATTAAGCAGTAGGATACCTCCCTGTTCCGACATTCCAGCCTTACGAACGTGGAGGTAGCCAAGGGAATGAGAGTACCAAGCACATAACAAAATAGTGCTCAAACCGTAACCTTTGTAAAAACCGACTCAAAGTGGAACATACCAAAAATCGTCACAAAACGTGTAAATAGGGAGTTATATAAGTTTAACTATGATAAAAATGAATCAATACATGATACATAAGCATTTGAACAAGTTTATGAAGCATAATAAATAAGAACATAGATCACCTCTCCAAAACAACGTCTTTGGAAACCAACTAAAACAAGGGTCCACTTCAAACGGTCATAACTAGAGGTCTATATATGCAAATGCAAAAATTCCAAATGGAAGTGATAGCTTATCCTCTTACGGTTCCAACGAGATGTCATAGGCCCAAAACAAGCAAGTAACGAAGGAGATATGATCATTTTACGAAAAGGGGTCAGTGCAGGAAAACTGCAGTCGGCCGCACGCAACGCAGCCAGCGCCACCACGACGCAGCCTGCGTCCCACGACGCAGCCAGCGTCCCACACGAGATTCAGGAACGATCAAATCCCAACAAGTTACCCACAACAAAAATCCTCATTTATCATCACAAACCATCAATTCTCATATCAATTAACAACTAACAACAACCAACAACAACAACACAAGTCCTAAGCATACTAACCATAATCTAAATACGATTACTAGCCTAGAAAACACATAAAACACGTAAATGATATCGAGTAACCCTTCACCGTTACCTTTATGCGACTTTAAACGATTTCTAAACCTTCCTAGTCTCCACCTACATACAATTAGATAATAAAAGATGAATATCATTCACCTTGAGAAAGACGGATAATTTAAAAAACGAGAAAGACGGTAATTTTATTACCAATACGGATAGAGGAAGATGAGAGGGGAAGAATAAGACGAACTTACGTGAATTTGAGCGAGTAACGAAGGAGTAGCGACGAATATAAGACGGATAAAAAAATGGAGGCAAGGTTTTATGGGGTTTTCTTAGAGAAGAAGGAAGAGTTGAGTTGTGTTGTGTTTGTGTGAGGATGAATTAGGTTAGGAGTAGTATGAGGGAGTATAAGGGAAAAAGTCAAGAAAAAGTCAAAGACGGCTTAAGATGGGTTTTACTTGAAATCTTGCGGAAATTCCAAATACGAACTCGGAAATTCTAAATTCGACTCGAAAAATAAAATTCTAAATTAAAACTTAATTTCGCTGAAAAGTATCCGTAAAATATTTTCACTATAAAAATATGGTACATTTGCGGGTGTTACAATAAATAATTGAGATCAAGCCTTACCAAATGTTAAAACCCATGAATCCCAATTTTGCAAGGAAGTTGGCTCGGCTCACCGGGGTGCTAAATTTGTTACGTTGGGTAAGTGGGGTAATAAAAGTTATTATTTTGAAATTTGGATTGAGCTCAACGGAAGTATTCGCGACCGTAGCCGCATGTGTTCCGGGCTTAAGATAAATATTAAAGTAATATTATCGACCGAGAATTCTAATGTAGAATCGATTAAAGAGTTAATTCACCGAATTATGTTGATAAGGGATGAATCGGCTTACCGTGCCCAAGTTGATATGAATTTGGATCTCGGAATCATTTATGATAGTTGGGTAGAGGTCACTATATAAATACTTAAACTTGTTTAAAATGTTTGCAAGTTTAAAACGATGATTGTTAATTATTTCCTCCATCTCCATTTTGTAGTTTCATTTTACCGCAATGGATACATCTCATTCTACCGTACCTATCACCATTGATTCATATCACAAATCATTTGATGAAATTTGCGCTCTAAATAATCTTGATACGACTAGAGAACTTCATTTGGGAATAGGTTCTGACGGGAATCTCAACTTTGTTACCTCCTCCAAACCCCCTTTGCCAAAATTTTTAGTGAAAGAGTCTTGGGAAGACAATCACACCAAGAAGATGCAATCCTTGTCTTTAGAAGCAAGGAGAGATCAAGAGGCTAGTGGGAGTATTAGCAAGAAAAGTCTTGCACCTATGATGAAATGGTTCAAAAATAAGAGGAAGAAAGGTAAAAAGTATAAGAGAAACGGAATAGGTAGTAAGACTACCAAAGGTCCGCAATTCAATGATGAATGCAATTATTGTCATGGCATGGGCCATTGGATGAGGAATTGTCCCATCTTCTTGGAGCATATTAGAGATGGACTAGTGATTCCACTCGGTAATACTCTCTCCGAAATTTTTGTTATTGATATAAATTATACCTCCACCTCAACATGGGTATTGGATACCGGTTGTGGTTCTCACCTTTGTAATCATTAACAGGGGCTAAGAAACGTGGAGAAGCTAGGCAAGGGTGATGTGGATCTACGACTTGGAAATGGAGCTAGGGTAGCCGCCACTTCTAAGGGGACCTACGTACTTGTTTTAGCTAGTGGTTTTGAATTGTACTTGAATAATTGTTATTTTGTACCTTCTTTGTCTAAAAACATAATATCTGTAGCCATGTTGGACGTGGAAGGTTTCACTTTTGCGATGAAAAACAATTGTTGTATGATTTCAAAGAATGACTTGGTCTTAAGCCAAGGTAATTCTATTAATGGTATTTATGTTCTTGAGACATCTAACTCCACCAGAGATATCTATAACATTCAATCTAAAAGACTCAAGTCAAGTGATCCAAATGAGTCATACATTTGGCATTGTCGATTAGGTCACATAAATGAGAATCGCATCAAAAGACTAGTATCGACTAGTATAATTAAACCGTTTAATTTTCAATCTTTTGGTATATGCGAATCTTGTCTCCTAGGGAAAATGACTCGTAATCCTTTTAGTGGTAAAGGGACACGAGCAAGTGAAGTATTGGGCCTTATACATATCGATGTGTGTGGACCAATGACCATTTCTACTAGGGGTAATCATGACTACTTCATTACATTCACAGATGATTTAAGTAGATATGGGTATATTTACTTAATCAAGTATAAAAGTGATGCTTTTGAGAAATTCAAGGAATTTCAAAATGAGGTAGAAAACCAATTGAACAAAAGGATCAAAGCATTGCGATCCGATCTTGGTGGTGAGTATCTTAGTAATGATTTTGATTCACACTTGAAGAATTGTGGCATTGTATCACAACTAACTCCACCTGGAACACCCCAACTTAATGGTGTGGCCGAAAGGAGAAATCGAACCCTACTTATATGAAGTGACTATGGGTCAATACTGGATTAACATAGTATTGACCCATAGTCACTTATATGAAGTGACACCTCGAAGTGACTATATTGTGGTGCGATTGATGGCAAGTTCAAGTGTCATAGGGACATAGAGATGACCAATCGATCACATAGGCAGACTGTATGAGACACTCTGTCGGGAAGTGACCGCTTATAGAGTTCTTGCAACTCTTGTAGCCTGGTCGTGGCAAGAGCTACTATAGTATTCTTTTGAGTCAATTCTTTGACTAAAGATTGTTCGCCTAAGGTGGCATAGTTTCAGTGTGATTTTGATTTATGCTCTACGACCTTCGTAACTGGGGTTAAATGGGCATCTTTTGGGTCATGATGAGCTGTGGCTATTCGAAGGGAATAATGCGATAGGATTTGTCCACCCCTTGTCAGGGTTGTTTTAAAGTCTCAAGGCCACTCGAGGAGGAGTAAGCTGAAAATGCGTGGCCACGCTCGGAAGGTATCTATGGTGGATAATACCGGTCAGACAGTTGCTCTCCAGATCGAGGAAACCACTCATGATATGATCAGATGCAAGTAAGACCTACAAGACACCTTGCATTGAGTGGGAGATTGTAATAGGATAAGAGAATTGGTGACGGAAACTTGTCTCGGACAAGTGGGAGATTGTTGGAGTAAGTGTCCTCAACAATAGTGCGATCACATAATTAAATCTCAATAATAAGAATACTAAGGGATGATAGATATTATAGTCAACTGGTCAACATTAATCGGTAACGATTGGCTTGCTAGAGTTTGACATTATTATCGTATGACGGTGGTGATCAGTTGATCCCTCAAGGTCACACCTATAGGACCATTTGATCGTGCCTGTCGCAAGCCCGATACAAAGATAAATTATCCACACTAGGCTAATAACAAATTAATGTAATTAGGGAAGTAGGGGTCGATCCTCAGGGAGATGGTGTTTCCTATAGAATGTGAAATGTCTCACAATTGGGTTTTATCTAACGAGTTTATGGGTTTTGGGATTATGATGTCCAAACTAACAAAAAGCATAAATGAAAACAAAATAAAAGCAAATGGAAAGGAAAACAATTAAAGCAAATGATGAATTAACAATGATGAAAAACATCTAGGGAAGTAGGTTCACACATGTAGATTGACATATTGATGAAAATGGATATGGAACATGCAAATAATTCATTGTGAGTTCGTAAGAATGATGTGTTCATTACAATCATAGATTAGATGGTCTAGCAGGCTTTTAGGCAATTTACTAGGTCTTAATCTACCATGTCATGCTTTGTCTATTCAATTCACGTATCTCTACCTTGGAAAAGAATTCCATTTTAGTCAATGATTTTGATCAGGAATCGTCAACTATCGTTATAGTCCAAACATGCATAGACACAATGTTTTAAAAGCACAATTTCTTTTATCCAAATACCATCTTTTAATCAACCTAACATGGCTATCGTACACCCTAGAAAGGTGACTACTCAATCATGGTGATGTTTAAATCTAAAATGATATTAATAACAAAAACTAGGATAGACATGTTTATTTGATTTTGACAATAGTTTAAGACTCTTTATATGGCGATAATAACGACGCTAAATTGACAATCTAATGAAATGAAATGACGATTATGACGATACTAAAATGAATCTAAGATAACATGGAAAGAAAATAACAATCAAATAGAAAACATAAAGACAGTAAACAAAAGATAAAATAGGAATACCTAGATGGCAATCAACAATGACAATGATGAGATGTAAACAACCATAATAGAAATTCCTTGCATAGAATTGACGATCCACGAATTACAATACTTGTACCCAACAAACTAGATTACAAAGATGAAATTCTTATTGATCTAGGCTAAGGATTTGATGTAGAAAAGACAGAAATAAACTAAGAAACTAAATACAAAAGGAAGAAGAAAATGTTCTAGACAAAAGAAGAGAGGCTAGGCTCTCTCCTCTTAATCTAGGGTTCTAATCTAAAGAGAAGTTTAAGAAAAGAAGAGAAGTGAAGTATGAAGAGATATGTTGAGAAGAGTGGCTGGAGCATCCTTTATATAGCATTAGGGTTTCGTGGGGAAGGGGTCGAGCATTGAACATATAGGACAAAAGGAGGAAGTTGAAGCAATTTGCTCGAAGCAGCAGGGATACCCGATCGGGTACATCACTTACCCGATCGGGTAAGTTGCATTCTAGAAGCTTTGACTCTCGTTTCATCTCCCTTTGCTTATGACTTGACTTCCATCATCCTCTTTGACCTCTTGAGTCGGGTTTGTTGATAGGGTTTGATGTAAAGCGATGAATTCTTTGCCTAACTGATTGATCTTCCGACAACTGCGACATCGTCTTTACTTCTTCTCTATTTTGAATTAGTGAACCTTCTTGAAATGCCTTTCACTTGGTCAAGCTTGCTTCTTCAAATCCTCGGGTTCTAGGCAAATGCTCGGAAATATAGAAAAAGGGCGTAGAAACGTCAGTTTCCCTACAAAACAGGTTAGAACATAGGAATTCGCCTAGAAGACGATATTTGCTCATAAAATGGCTTAACAAAGCAGAAATGACATACAAAATCGAGCTAAATTGGGGGTTAAAATCATACAAATATTCACTTATCAAATTCCCCCAAGCTAAACCTTTGCTTGTCCTCAAGCAAGCATACAATAACAAATAATACCAGGACAAGGGTTGCAAGCATTGGCTACTACACCATCAAGAAACAAACCTCAACGTAAAACTTTGGAAACATAATGAATCATAACCCAAAAACAACGTGGGCAAGAATGATACATAAACATGGCTGAGATTTACATAACGGCGTAGCACAAAGAATTTCACTATAGATTTTCGGCTCTTGCATGATCTTTTGACAAATGGACTCTCACGGCACACTCGAACACTCATTGCACGTAAAAGGTGATTTCTTTATGTGTAAATGTTTTTGAGACACTCACCTATGTACGACTTATGAAAATGTGTCCGCAGTCTAATAGGGTAAACAATTCAAAACACAAGTCACAGATCACAATGCACACAGAAAAGAAGCCGGAAAAATAAGAAGAAGGCTTTGGGAAATGGGTGAAAGGTGGACAAACAGTTATGGTCATGTGAAGTTTAGAATGAGCTAGCAACTGACCGATGATAAATGAATACTCAATCCAAACTTTCGGTTAATTCCCAAAAGACGAAAAATGAAGTCAGAATGAACGGATTGGCTTATTACACATGACAAAATAAGAGTAAACTCCTTCTGAATATTGACTTGACATTTCTTAGGAGATACTCACAACTTCTCCTTTTATTTCTTTTTATTTCTTTTTCAATTTCTTTTTCTTTTTCTATTTCGTCAATTTTTTTCCTTTTCTTTTCTGAAAATAACATTGCTTCTTGAACATTTTGGTTCTTCCAAATTCACTTTGACATAAAAGAACAAAATCTTCTCAAAAGAGCACCCATACACCATAGTCTTGCTACTAGCTCAACAAGGTAGGCAATTTTTATGTGTAGCTGTTATTTTGTGAAACATTTGTATGAAGGGACTAATTTTGAGGGGTAATTCAAAGTGAAAAAGGCTTCAAATCTTATTAAATCATGAATGCAATGCTTATAGGAATGAAATTAGAACCATACTTATGCGTTTTGACATGACACACATCACAAGGAGAACTACACACACCTAGATGAGACTGGGTATAGATGTACCAGCCTAAGGAGGTTCTACCTTACAATATATGTAACTTGCCAAGTGTCAAGATCAAGCGTACTCATCTATAGATTCATTCCATGCCTACTGTGTACAAGACTTC
This sequence comes from Heliosperma pusillum, assembly GCA_022085475.1. Lineage (NCBI taxonomy): Eukaryota > Viridiplantae > Streptophyta > Magnoliopsida > Caryophyllales > Caryophyllaceae > Heliosperma > Heliosperma pusillum. The sequence goes on along the minus strand of JAIUZE010073662.1, from coordinate 3,207 downwards.
CCCATGTATGCACAATTCAATGAATATTGAATCATTATCTTTTGAAAGCTCTAAGTTTGGGAAATGTAACATGATAGCATAGTAAACAAGCAAGCAAAGCACGAAAAGCATTCAATTGATGTTCAAATTTTTAAATTTTCTCAAAAATCTTCTTTTTCTTTTATTCAAAATTTGAAAAATGATCAACTAAAATGCAAAATGGGAAAATGCAATTCCTCCCCCAAGCTAAACATCACATTGTCCTCAATGTGAGCACATTGACAAAATATGCAATGAGATGCTTAATGGGGAAAACGGGGAAAAATGAAAAATGAAAGAAGAGTGAAGCTTACTAGTCATCGCGGACTCCCCCAAGCTAGTCTTTTGGATTTGACAAGGAAGGTCTTTATAGATTTTCTTCAAAAACTCTTTCATCTGCAAAAAAAATCCTAACAATGAAAAAGGGAATACAAAAATAAAAATGCAAAAAGAAAAGGAACACGGGTTGCCTCCCGAGAAGCGCAATTTAAAAGTCTTGCTAGACTCCATTTCTTTCTTTGATCATCCTTTATCTCTAAGCTCACTATCATCCAAGCTCATCATCATAGCGTTCCTTACATTCTCCATCCATGCCAAGCTTTTCCGGGAATAGCCCCTTCTAGCACTTTTAGCAGTAGTGCTTTTAGTATGCTCACCTGCAAGAGAATCAACACTAACATGTGCCTCCAACGGATCCGTCAGTAAGGATCGAGGCATAGAAGAAACAACAGAAGAGTCATCAACATCAAGCACATAACATGAGTCTTCTAACACGGGACTCCTAACGGTGGAATTTTTACTAAAGGTCACCTTGTCATCTCCTATCTCTAATGTTAACTTCCCATTCTTGACATCAAAAACTGCACCAGTGGTGTGCAAAAAGGGTCTTCCCAAAATGATTGGGATTTTAGAGTCCTCGGCCATGTCAAGTACTAGAAAGTCAACGGGAATGAAAAACTTACCAACTTTGACGGGCACATCTTCTAAAACACCCATAGGTTGTTTTAGAGAACGATCCGCCATTTGCAAAGTAATATTAGTGCATTTCAAAGCACCCATGTTAAGTTTTTCAAACATAGAAAAGGGCATGACACTTACACTAGCACCTAGGTCGCAAAGGGCCTTATCAATGATATACGTGCCTATAGTGCAAGGGATGGAGTAACTACCAGGGTCCTTAAGTTTTGGTGGAGACTTATTTTGCAAGAGTGCACTACACTCTTCAGTGAAAGCTACGGTCTTAATCTCAATGAAGGATCTCTTCTTTTTGAGGACTTCCCTCATAAACTTGGAATAAGAAGGAACTTGGGAAAGCAATTCAATGAAAGGGACTGTTACCTTTAAATACTTGACGACGTCAAGGAACTTACCATACTTTGCCTCCTCCTTGTGCTTGGCTAATCTTTGGGGAAATGGGACTTTGATCTCAATAGGAATCTCGGGCTCTTTCCCCTTTGACATGGGCACCTCATCTTCAACATCAACAATACGGGCTCATCATTATGCTTACCACTTCTCGAGGAAATGGCATTTACAGTTTTGTGAGGTTGGTAACATTGTGAAGGAAGCTGCCCTTGCTTTTGGTGGGTATTAGAAGAGGCATATTGGGTAATTTTAGCTTCCAACAATTTGATAGCGGCATCCTTAGCTTGATCGCTCTCTTGGAATTGAGCTATTATGTTGTCTTGCCTTTGAGCCAATTGCAGCATCATGGCTTCAAGTTTACTTACACCATTTTCACTTTGTTGAAATGTAGAGGATTGAATTTGTTCTAGTTTTTGTGTGAGAAGGGCTACTTGAGCTTGTAAAAGTGCCAAAGTGGGGTCCTCTTGCTTAGATTTCAATGTTATGGAGCGGGAATTTCTATATTGAGAATCGTGAATTGCCATGGATTCAATGGTAGTGTAAGCAATTTCAACATTGATTTGATCAAATCTTCCATTGTTAGTAGAATCCTGGATACGACGGGACTCTATATAACAACCATTATAGAATGTGATGGCAAGGAGCCATGGATCTATCCCATGATTAGGACACTCCCTTTTAAAGTCCTTGTACCTCTCCCAAGCTTCATATAGGCTCTCATCATCCCCTTGTCGGAAACCAGTGATTTGACTTCTCAACAAAGCGGTCTTTTCTGGAGGAAAGTACTTTTGGTAGAAGGCAAGAGCTAAACTCTCCCAATCGGTGATACCTAATGTAACCTTATCAAGGCTATGTATCCACAACTTTGCCTTACCCCTCAAAGAGAATGAGAAGAGCATCTCTCTAATTTGCCCTTGGGTGACTCCAGTTTGTCTAATAGTGGAGCAATAGTCACAAAAGTTTTGGATGTGAAGGTTGGGATCTTCTGTGGCATTGACACTAAATTGGCTTCTTTCTATAAGGTTAATGTAACACCCGGAAATGTACCCTATTTTTATAGTGAAAATTTTTACGGGTACTTTTCATTGAAATTTAGTTTTAATCGTAAATTTAATTTTCCGAGTCAAATTTAGAATTTCCGAGTTCGTATTTGGAATTTCCGCGAGATTCCATGAGAATCCCGTCTTAAGGCGAGTTTGACTTTTGTTGACTTTTTCCTTATACATACTCATACTCCTTAACCTATTTTTTCATTCAACACAAATCAAAACTTTCCTTCTTCCTTAAGAAACCATCAAACCCTTGCCTCCATAATCTTTCCATTCTTTGAATCATCATAGCTCACTCGTTTCTTGTCGAAATTCGCGTAAGTTCGTCTTATTTTTCCCCTCTTAGCTTCCTCTATCCGTATTGATAATAAAATTACCGTCTTTCTCGCTTTTTAAATTATCCGTCTTTCTCAAGGTGAATGATATTCATCTTTTATTATCTAATTGTATGTAGGTGGAGACTAGGAAGGTTTAGAAATCGATTAAAGACGCGAAAAGGTAACGGTGAAGGGTTACTCGATATCATTTACGTGTTTTACATGCTTTATATGCTAGAATTCGTATTTAGAATACGATTAGTAAGCTTAGGATTTATGTAATTGATGATGATTGTTGTTAGTTGATGATTGTTGATGATAAATATTGATTGTTGATAGTTAATAGAAGTAGATTATGAGAATTGGAAATGATAGAGTTGTGTATGTTGCTCACGGGTTGATGTTGTCCCAGCCGGGTACCCGGCCGCCGGCCCATTGGCCGGCTGGGAACTCACTGC
>JAIUZE010073659.1:0-28607 GCA_022085475.1 Heliosperma pusillum | reverse complement strand
CTCTCCAGGCTGTGTACATGGCCCACAGATCAACACGGGTCCTTTCCAGCGCATTTTGTCCTCACTCATGCACATCCCGGGAACCTTCCCAGGAGGTCACCCATCCTAAGACTACTCTCCGTCAAGCACGCTTAACTTTTGAGTTCTTTTGCATGGATGACCAGAAAAGAAAGTGCACTTTGCTGATATGAGTAGTACTTTCAATCCTTTTAAGCACTAGTCATATAAGCCTATCAATGGACCTCTTCAAATAACGTGGGGTGTTACAATCACCCCCACTTGAAGAACGCAACGTCCTCGTTGCGCCTGGTAGCATAACCGCTAACCCAGAATCCTCCCCCGCTAGGTGGGTGACCCGGGTACTCCCGACCACAGGCTCACCACACGGTCGCAGGGTTGCTCTGATACCATTTGTAACACCCCGGCCCAAACCTTGGGTCGGGAGCGGTCACTCATGATAGCTCTCCAGGCTGTGTACATGGCTCACAGATCAACACGGGTCCTTTCCAGCGCATTTTGTCCTCACTCATGCGCATCCCGGGAACCTTCCCAGGAGGTCACCCATCCTAAGACTACTCTCAGTCAAGCACGCTTAACTTTTGAGTTCTTTTGCATGGATGCCCAGAAAAGAAAGTGCACTTTGTTGATATGAGTAGTACTTTCAATCCTTTTAAGCACTAGTCATATAAGCCTATCAATGGACCTCTTCAAATAACGTGGGGTGTTACGTCACTCATACTCCTTAACCTATTTTCCCTACTCAAACTCAGACACACACATTTCTTCCTCTCTAAGAAAGATCAAAACCTTGCCTCCCTTTTGATTTTTGATCTTTGATTCATCCTAGCTCGTTCATTACTCGATAGAATTCACGTAAGTTCGTCTCATTCTTCTCCCCTTATCTTCCTCTATCTGTGTTGATGTTAAAATCATCGTCTTTCTCGCTTTTCAAATTTCCCGTCTTTCTCAAGATGAATTTCATTCATCTTTTATGATCTATATGTAGGTGGTGACCTCCAAGATCCCGACAATGACTATTACCTTATTGAAGAGGAGCTTGACGATTAGTAGAGACGCTTAAAGGTAACGGTGAAGGGTTACTCGGTATCATTTACGTGTTTTACATGCTTTATATGCTAGAAATCGTATTAGAATACGATTAGGAAGCCTAGAATTCCTAGTATGATTAATGAATGTTGTTATATGATGATTGTTGATGATGTATATTGATTGTTGATGATTATTAGAATTGATTTATGAGAATTGAAATGGATTGAATATGTAAAGGAAGCTCACGGATGAACTGGTGTTCCTGGCCGGTCGACCGGCTGCCGGTCTGCCAACCGGCTGGGAACAATGACGAGCTTATTTTACGGGGTCGTTAATTCCACAAATTAGCTATGCCAAATAACAATTTATAAAGCCAAATCTAGACTCAAACCAACCTAAGTAAAGGGTAGTAAGGGTAAGACAAGGATCGAACCCAAGGGAAGGCGATGAATGCTAAAAATCTAATCTAGACTCTTGCTAAAAACCGATTAAACAAATTAATTAATCTAACCACAAATTAAAACACTAATTGAAACAAAGACTTGAATTACTTACAAACTATGATATTCACAATGGTAAACATGTAGATAACAAATAGGAAGAGAGTTTTTCATGAGAAAAGATTATCAAGCCTAAAAATCACCAACACTAACTAAATACTCAAAGATTCAAATAAAGAGAAGTAACTTAGTGCAATTATCCCAAGTTCCCCCACAATTAACAAAGTAAAGATTCTTCTTTCCTTCCTTTCTCTAATTATCTATTACAAACTTCTAAAAACTAGCCACAAATGAATTAAACCATCCATAAATGACTCAATACAACTAAACCCATACTTATTAAAACATAAGCATAAATAAAGATGCAAGCTTTAAGCACAAAACCAAAGAAGCATGCTAGAATCATGTAATAAAACATTAAACCATGTCCTAAATACACAATAATCCAAATTCCACTCAAAAGATTCCAACTTTTAAACCGCAGTTACAATCTTTCAAGTTGCTTCAACAAATACCAAGACAAATCAACCAAATTCATCAAGACAAAGCAATTTAATCAAACAAACAATTACTAAGATGGTTAGCCTTAACAACAATTTATTCAACAATGAAATTCAAACATAGGAAAATGGAATTAAATTGAGAAGGAAGGATTAAAAATGTCTTACAATGCTAAAAGGGAAGAACTTGTTCAAATTACACTAAGCAAAAGAAGATAAGCTACCCATAGTCTTCATAATACAACCAATTTCTAAATAATAACCAATTACAAGAGCCAAACTTGAAGAACAAAGTAGAGAAAATGCTAAGGAAAATATGATGTTGTATGTTGAATGCTTGATGCCCTTCTCTCTCTTCAGAATTCTTCTTTTATACCCTTGGTCCGCAAACCTAGGGGCCTTGAAAGGTGGTCTTCCAAAAGACAAGACGAGAAAACGAAGAAAACCCGTGCTGAGAGATGACGCAGGCTGCGTCCTACGACGCAGGCTGCGTCGAGCACTGCCGAATTTTTGCCTTGTTTTCCTTCTTGACTTTCGTTGACCCAAGGATATTAGACCCCGCCTTGACTTCCATTGACCCATTGAGCTTGGTCTTCATACCTTGATGATTCATTGCTAGCCCACTCCAATTTCCGGGTTTTATGGGTCTCGGGTTTTCGGGTTTGACTTTCATTGACTTTCGGGATTTGACTCTCAAAATTGACTTAAAATACTAAATAGTAACATTATTACAAAAACTAAAATTAACATAAAACATAGCTAATGACCCGTAAAAAGTAAGACGAAAGACTCTAAAAATTGCTACTAGACACGACAATATTTGACGTTGTCAAACACCCCCACACTTGGACTTTTACTCGTCCCGAGTAAACTCGAGATTAGCATAAATAACACGAGCCCAACAAAGTGTGTGTGGAGGTATTGACCTCTCTTCCCTCACTACACCCTTCTTATACGCCCTCTTGAACAATCCACCAATGACAAAAACAAAATAAAAAGACTCAATTCTTGTGACACTCTTCTCTCACTCCCCCTCCTTATATCATCCCTCAAGACTAAAGACACGACATGCCACCTACTCCGACTCAAATCAACTCCTCCCTACTTATAGCTCCCAATAAAGTAGTATGACCATGTTTGCCTTATCCCAAGGCATAGCGAGATGGTCTTTCTCAACAACCTTGACACAAATCCACTCCTTATATCACCTCCTTATTACTCCACTAATGCAAATCATGGTTACTTGGTTGGCCCCAAACTTCACAATTTGCACAACCAAGCGACCACCAACATAAATCCACCAATTTGAAACAAAGTTTTGTGACTCAAAAATAAAAATAAATGGGTTCCTAAGCTAGCCTCCTTCCAATTTCCTCCTTATAACTCCCTTCTTATTCCTCCAAAATCCTCATCATAGGAAGAATTATGCTCAAATTTTTTTTTTTCATTTTTTTCTTGAAAATCCCTCATTTTGCCTAAGGTGCCCTTTCGGGTTTTCACCTTAGCTTTTCCTTTCCTCTCATTGGTGGCTCGCAACTCGATTCTTCATTTTGCCCGAAATGCCCTTTCGGGTTTTCATTCCGTCCTCGGCCACCTTCCCAATCTTGCCTAGGTGCCCACCCTTGTGGGTTTTCACCTAGCCGGGATTTTCAATTTTTTTTTCTTTTTTTTTTCTTTTTTTTTTTCTTTTTTTTTTTCAAAATAAAGACATAAAAAAAAAAATTACAATGCATCAAAAACAAACTAACTATGTACAATCTTCTCCCCCACACTTGGAATACACAATTTCCTCATTGTAGGAGAGAAGAAAAATGTTACCTCATCAATTATCGAAATGAGAAGAACCCGAGGCACCTCCTCGGTTTCTCCTCCTTTCCCTTGCTTCTCTAATCCGCCTTCTTCGCTCCATGCCTTCATCAAGGGTTGCTTGGGTGTATGGAGTTGGGTAATCCGGGTTTTGTTGCATGGACATCCCAAAGAGAGAGCTAGCTAAGCCATAGACGTCCTCTTGTGCCACCGCATCCTCATAGGAGTCTTGAAGATAGGTGTGGTGGCGCTCATTTTGAACGTTAAAGTGGCTCGTAGCTTGCTCCCTCCATGCATTTTGGGTGGCCCACATTTCATTTTGTTCCCGCCATCTTTTATCTTGTTGCTCTCTCCATAGGCGGGCTTCCTCTTGCCCGTCTAGCATCCTCCTCCATTCCTCACTTTGAGCCCTCTCGGCCTCCGCTCTCAATCTTTCCCTCTCCTCCACAACATTGTGCCAATCATCCAAAGTCTCAAGCCTACCTCCTTGAAGTTGTTGCCAAGTGTTTGAGGCATCCACCCTCCCACTAATGTGCGCCAAGACGTCATTGGTGCTAGCACAATAGTTAGCCATTTGTTGTTGCCATGGCTCCACGGGTGTGCTAGAACGACCCTCCGCATCAAACATGGGGGTGTCGGTATCATGGTGGCTTGGGAATGGTGATTGGAAATGGAATGGTGGTGGTTGTTGTTGTTGTTGTTGTTGTTGTTCAAAATTGGTGGTTTGGGAAGGTCCTTGCTCAATTGCAAGGATCTCAATCTCCTCTCTCAAATGCTCACTTCCCTCACCACCCTCTCTCCTTCCCCTCCTTTGCCTCAAAGGCACTTCTTCTACCTCCTCCTCTTCCGCACTACTTACCCCCAAACTTTCCTCCCTAGGACAAACAAAATCCCATGCCGCGGGTCCTCTAGGTAAAGGATTGTTTTGAGGTCTAGGCAACTTCATGTAGCTTAGCCCGTCACTTCCCAACCAAAACCCTTTTAAGGGTTGCTCCTTGCTAGTCTTAAACATATGCACTTCCTCTAGCCCAAGACGGTTGTACCTCGTCAACCCTCTACATATGTTCACCGCTTGATCATTACCAATGCCCCCCTCATAATGCCTTACCAAGAAAGAAATCAACCCCCCACAATGGATGCTTGCCCTTGCCGATTTTTGCCTATGCTTGATGCAAGCTCTCAAAAACAAATCGGCCCAATCCGGGATCCCTACCCCCTCCGGAAGCATAGTCCACAAACATATCCGGATCTTCTCCGGCACTTTGGTGTGCTCTCCCGCGGAGTTGAAAATGGTGGTAAGGAACCTAGTAATTAGGCGGAGTACGGGGTGGGTGATGGCTGACAGTTTGGCATCCTTAGACGGGCCATGGTCATCGGCAATGTTACTCCACATCATATGCATTTTGCCCCTTGGGCACCTAATGTCTACGGGTTGCTTGGTGATTTTTAGGATTTGACGGATTTCGGAAGTTGGGGCTTCATGCCAAGTTTGGTTCAATCGGAATCGGTAGGCTTTCTCCTCACCTTCGGGCACATCCAACTCCGACAAGGTTGCTAGAAACTCGTATGCAAAACTCCTATAGGTGTAATCCCAGGAGTTTGGCTCGAGATAAGCCTCTAGCCCTACTTTAGCTAGCATGTCCCTTGTCAAGTTGAACATGCCTAAGGCATGGAGGGTGGTTGGGCAAAAGAATTTAGTGGCTACAAGAGGGTGAATGGATATTTGATCCGAAATTTTCTTATATTGAGCATGCATCCTCTTATAGCCCATGAACACCGCTTCAACCTCGGTGTCAGGCTCACTCACCGCGGCCCTCTTATTTTTCCCTTTGCCAAACAACTTAGAGATCTATGGTGCCATATCTGCAAAATGTAACAAACAACACACTACAACAATAACAAGCAATCACTCGAAAGGTTTTTCACTCAATCAATTCAACAAACACTTGGTGTGCAACAATTTCTACACCTCAAAAAGCTAGTGTTTGTTGAATTTCTTTACCTTACTCAGAAAACTTTATCCAATCCTAACTACACAATCAAGCAAGGGGAAAAGGGAACTCAACCTAAGACTAAAGCTAGCCTAATTCGAGCAAAAACTTGAAGATTGATGAAAAAGTCGAGTATGAAGTTATACCTTTGCTTTTCCACAAGATTCAAGTTCCTTAATGATTAGAAATAGGTAGGAATTCGACAAATAGCCTTAAAAAACCAACTAAAGACCCGAAAAAACGAATTTGAGGGAAACAATCTAGGATTTTTAAGACGGATTTTCTGAGATTTAGGGTGAGTGAGATTGATTTTGGGGTTATTGAGTGTAGAATAATGATTAGGGAGAAGAATGGGATTGATTTTGATGAAAGTTGTGGAAGATTTGAGTGAGAAAGATGGATTTTTGAGGGATTGGGGTGGTTTTGGGTGTCTTTTTCGTGAAAACTGAAAGAGGAAGATGGGGTTTTGTGTTTGTGAAGAACACGGGCAAAGATAAGAAAATAAACTGAAGACTGCATTCGACGCAGGCTGCGTCCAACGACGCAGGCTGCGTCCTGCACTGCCGGTCCTTCCTAGCTTTTGCACTTAGCAAAATTTTTGCTAAGTGCTCCAAACACCCCCATACTTGCAATTTCACTTCAATGGCCCATAATAACCTCCAATATCCAAATTCCATCGATTCCCGAACTTTTTATCCGTGGCACGCATCCCGAGGCGGCCAAAAACTCGCAAAACTTCACAAAACCGTTAGTAACTTCAAAAAATTTTGTTTGATGCAATGTCTAACTAACTTAAAACAACTTAAATGCTAATATTTAACAAAGAAACTTCAAAGAAATATTCACAAGGATAGAGTATGTACAATGTTTTGCCGTTTATTTAGAGTCGATGGCTCGACTTAGCTATTTCAAGCTTTTCAACTTTGATAAATGGGGTCTTCAAGCAAGACCTCTTCTTCCCCCTCCCGGGTACATCCTTGGAAGTAGTGCTTGAGATGGTGGCCATTCACTTTGAGGAGCTTTCCATCCCCGGGCCCCTCCACTTCTATAGCTCCATGAGTAAACACTTTCTTGACGGTGTAAGGTCCAAACCATCTTGACCTCAACTTGCCCGGAAAGAGCTTAAACCGGTTTTGGAACACAAGAACTTTATCACCTTCCTTGAAACCTCTACGGTTTATCATCCCATCATGCCATCTTCTTGTTTTCTCTTTGTAGATGGAAGAGTTCTCATAAGCATCTTGGCGAATTTCTTCAAGTTCTTGTAATTGAAGCTTTCGGTGCATACCGTTCTCATCTTGGTTTTGGTTGAAAGATTTGATAGCCCAATAGGCTTTGTGCTCAACCTCCACGGGGAGGTGGCAAGCCTTGCCATAGATGAGACGGAATGAGGACATGCCAATGGGGGTTTTGAAAGCGGTCCTATATGCCCACAATGCATCAACTAGCCTCTTACTCCAATCCTTTCTATCCGGATTCACCGTCTTTTCAAGTATTCCTTTAATTTCACGGTTTGAGAGTTCGGCTTGCCCGTTTGTTTGTGGGTGGTAGGCCGTGGAAATTTTATGATTCACCCCATACCTCTTGAGAAGGCCTCCAATCACCTTGTTGCAAAAATGGGTCCCCCTATCACTAATGATAGCCCTTGGAAAGCCACACCGAGAGAATATGTTTTCTTGAATGAAAATGGCTACTACCTTGGCATCATCGGTGCGGGTAGGAATTGCTTCAACCCATTTTGATACATAGTCTACCGCCAAGAGGATGTACAAATAACCACCGGAATTTGGAAAAGGGCCCATAAAATCAATTCCCCCCACATCAAAGATCTCACAATATAGAAGAGGTTGTTGTGGCATCTCATTTCTCTTTGTCAAATTCCCCACCCTTTGACATCGGTCACAAGTCTTTACAAATTTGTGGGCATCTTTAAAAAGGCTTGGCCAAAAGAAACCGCATTCAAGCACTTTTCTAGCGGTTCTTTGTGGCCCAAAATGTCCTCCACAAGCATAGTCATGACAATGATGTAAGATGGAAGGGAATTTCACTCTCGGGCACACATCTTCTCACAAGTTGATCTTGGCAAAATTTCCACAAGTAAGGATCATCCCAAGTATAGTACTTGGCATCGGACTTGACTTTGCTCTTTTGATGAGAAGAGAAATGGCTTGGAAGCCGCTTTGTCACTAAATAGTTGACCATGGTAGCATACCATGGCTCTTCCACTTGTATAGCATAAAGTGACTCATGAGGGAGACCTCCTTCAACCTCCTCAAGAGGGCATGATGGTCTTCCTTCATGGTTTAGCCGGCTCAAATGATCCGCCACCACATTCTTCACCCCTTTCTTGTCTTTTATTTCCACATCAAACTCACTTAGAAGAAGAATCCATCTCAACAATCTTGGCTTGGCATCCTTCTTTGCCACAAGGTATCTAATGGCGGCATGATCGGTGTAGATGATCACCTTTGTGCCCAAGAGATAAGATCGGAATTTTTCTAGAGCATAAATCACACCAAGGAACTCCTTCTCCGTCGTAGAATAGTTCTTTTGAGCATCATTCAAGAGGGTAGAAGCATATTGGATCACATGGGGTCCCTTGTCACTCTTTTGACCCAAAACCACTCCCAATGCATAGTCACTTGCATCGGTCATGATTTCAAATGGAAGATCCCATCGTGGTGCTTGAATAATTGGTGCGGTGACCAATCTCTCCTTCAAGTCATTGAATGCTTTCCTACATTTGTCATCAAAAACAAATTCCGCTTCTTTGTGCAAAAGCTTGCATAAAGGGTTAGCAATCTTGGAAAAATCCTTAATAAATCTCCGGTAGAAACCGGCATGTCCTAGAAAAGACCTAATGTCTCGGGTGTTAGAGGGATAAGGTAGGGTTTTGATAATGTCAACCTTAGCCTTATCCACCTCAACCCCCCTTTCCGACACTACATGGCCCAAAACGATGCCACTAGTCACCATGAAATGACATTTTTCGGAGTTTAAAATGAGGTGAGACTCTTGGCATCGCTCTAAGACAAGAGCAAGGTGTTTTAGACATGCATCATAGGAGTCCCCATGGACGGTGAAATCGTCCATGAACACTTCTATGATTCGTTCTACATAGTCGGAGAAAATACTCAACATGCACCGTTGAAAAGTTCCCGGTGCATTACACAAACCAAAGGGCATACGACGATAAGCAAATGTACCAAATGGGCATGTGAATGTGGTCTTGACTTGGTCCTCGGGTGCGATTGGGATTTGAAAATACCTCGAGTACCCGTCAAGGAAACAATAGAAAGCTTTTCCCGCTAGTCTTTCTAACATTTGATCAATAAATGGTAGCGGGAAATGGTCTTTCAATGTAACCGCATTCAAGCGGCGGTAGTCAATACACACTCTCCAACCGGTTTGTGGTCGGGTGGAGACCAAGTCTCCTTGTGCATTCTTGACTACCGTCACTCCTCCCTTTTTGGGTACGACTTGAGTTGGGCTAACCCAACGAGAGTCGGAAATAGGGAAAATGATACCCATTTGCAATAGCTTAATTACCTCTTCTTGCACTACCTCCGCCATGGGTGGATTGAGCCTCCTTTGGGGTTGTCGGACCGGTTTGGCATCCACTTCAAGCCGTATCTTGTGCATGCAAGTCACCGGGCTTATCCCTTTTAGGTCCGCTATGCTCCACCCAAATGTTTCCTTATGCTTTTCAAGTAGTGATACCAATTTGCCTTCTTGGTCCTCGGTGAGTGTGCTTGAAATGATAAGTGGTAGGGTGTTCTTGTCCCCTAGAAAGATGTACTTTAAATGGCTTGGGAGGGTCTTCAACTCGACCTTAGGAGGTTGGATAATGGAAGGGAGGGGCTTGTGGAGTGGGATACTCAAGGCAAATAACTCGGACAACCTAGCCAGTGCAGGACGCAGGCTGCGTCCAGTGACGCAGTGACGCAGGCTGCGTCGTGTGACGCAGGCTGCGTCGTGTGACGCAGGCTGCGTCGAGCACTGCCTTGCCCTGTTTTCAGCATCTCTATGACGTTGAGCTCCTCATATGTTTCTATGGGCTCTTCCCTCTCCAAGTCTTCAAGACATTCCTGCACATCAAAAGCCAACAACAAGCGCAAACCTTCCTCTTCCATGGGGTTAGTTAAAGCTACCTCGAGTGGGTCTCTATCACAAAGTTTATACATTTGATTCACTAATGGCTCAAAAATATCCAAGAAGAAACAAGATTGATGGTCACTCGGGTGCCTCATGGAGTCATATATATTGTAAGTTAATCTTTTCCCTTCAAATTCCATAGTCAAGCACCCGTTTGAAACATCGATCTTGGTATTTGAAGTTTTCATAAACGGCCTACCAAGAAGGAGAGGGGTGGCACTAGAGCTAGATTCCATATCTAAGACGTAGAAATCCGCCGGAAAGACAAGATTATCGACTTCCACTAGTACATCCTCTACCATGCCCTTGGGGTAAACACTAGACCTATCGGCAAGTTGAATGACTACCCCGGTCTTAGACAAAGGTCCTAAACCTAGGGTCTCATAAATAGATAAAGGCATGACGTTTATAGAAGCCCCAAGGTCTAGCATGGCACGTTTAAAACTTTTCCCCCCAATAGTGCAAGGAATAGTGAACATGCCCGGGTCTCCACATTTCTTTGGTAAATTTTGTTTGAAAATGGCCGACACATGTTCACTCACCCTAACCTTATGGGTTCCCTTCTTTGGATTTCTCCTAGGTGTGCAAAGTTCTTTCAAAAACTTTGCATACCTAGGGACACTATTCAACAAGTTAAGAAGAGGAATGTTAACCTCACATTTCCGGAAAGTCTCATATAAGTCATTCTCCTTGGCATATTTCCTTGTGCTTATCAAAGCACTAGGGAATGGGACTTCCGGTATGTACTCCTCCACTTCATCATCTTTAATAGTGTCCTTGCTCTTCCTTGAATTGTCTCCCTTTGGGTCCTTGCTTGTGGATCCCCCTTTCTCATTCTTTGATATCTCTTCTTGACCAACCACCAATTCTCCTTGGTCTTCAATCTCAATGGTTTCCATCTCAATATTCTTCATCTTTTCCTTTCCTTTGCCAAGGGGGTTTACTTCCAACTCTTTGCCTCCCCTCAATGTCATGGCACTAGCATTTTCCCTTGGTGGGGGAATGGTTTGAGATGGAAATCTTGTGGAGCTTGAGGCTTGGGATTTTGACATATTTGAGGCCATTTGGGATAGTTGGGTTTCCAAGTTGTTCACCCTAAGGTTATTAGCCTCCATATCCTTCCTTGCTTCCTCTCTATCCCTCCTTGCCTCCTCCCTATCCTTCTCTTGATTGGCAAGAAGTGTTTGCAAGATGTCACTCAAGTTCCCTTGAGAAGAAGAATTCCCTTGGTTCGGATTTTGGTTTGGTTGTCTTTGGGATTGAGAATTACTTGGAAAATTTGAGTTGTTGGGTCTTGGGTTGGTGTTGTTGAAATTTCTTTGGGGATTTTGGTTGAAATTGGTGTTTCGGTTTTGGGTTGGATTTTGGGCTCTCAAGTGATTGAATTGACCATTTTCAAAACTCTTTGACTTGTCTCCTCCCCACCCCAAAAGATCACGATTTCCCACTTGGTTATACATTCCTCCACCACTTGGGTTTCTAGCATTGTAATTTCCATACCCCATGGCATTGACACTCTCCATAGTGGCTCCTTGCTCAATCATGATGTAACATGTATTTGTAGCATGTTCACCTCCACAATAAGAACATTCAAGTGATTCGGGGTGTTGAGAAAATGAATTACCTTTGTTAACAACCAAGTTGGATACCAAGCTTTTAAGTTCACCCATCTCTTGCATGAGTTTGTGATTTTGAGAGGCATGAGAATCTTCCATGGAAGAAACATTTCTAGAGCTTCCTCCCCTTTCATTCTTCCTCCCGTAGCTTCTTGTGTTCATAGCCAACTTCTCAATAATGTTGTTGGCCTCGGCCACATTAAGTGTATCAATACCACCTCCGGTGGCGGCTATAATCATCCGTTGGTCGTTTTGGCATAATCCTTCATTGAAGGCCGTCAATAGATCATCCCCCGACATCCCATGATAAGGGCACCTTGCCACGAGGCTTTTGAATCGCTCCCAATAGTCATAGAGAGTTTCCCCCATGTCTTGCTCAATGGTAGTGATGAGCTTCTTTGAGTGGTTATGCCTCGAATCCGGGTAGTATTTCTCAAGAAATTTCTTCTTCAAACCCACCCAAGTATTGACGGAATGGGCCAGAAGACAAAATAACCATTCCTTAGCGGCATCTTGTAGAGAGAATGGAAATGCCCTAAGTTTAAATTGGTCTTCGGTCACTCCTTGAGGGATGGCCCCTTGGCATATCATGTGAAATTCGGCCAAGTGCCTATTGGGATCATTCCCCACCATTCCATGAAATCTTGGCAAATTATGAACAAAGAACCCCTTTAGCTCGAAATTTACATCCCCCATGGGAGGGTATGCGATACACAACGGTTGCTCTTCATAGTTTCTTGCCCGGATCTCACCAATAGTTCTATTATCTTCCATTTCGGGTGGGTAGATGATGTTCAAGGGTGGTGGTCTCCTAGGTGGTGATCTAGGTGGTGACACAAACACTTGTTCTTGTGGTTCTTGAAAAATATTGTTCTCAAACTCCTCTTCACTAGGCTCCCTCCAAAAGGGTCTCCTAAAGAGGGGGTTCGAAAACAACCAATTGGAAATGCTACTAGAAGCCGGGTCAATGTCTTGGTCACCAAGTCCCTCTTGTGACCTAGGCATAAACTCTAAAACACTTCAACAACACAATTAGTAACTTCAACACCAAGTAACCTACAAACAATACAAAAAGAAATATTTGAAAAACAATCTAAACAAAATATGACACTAACAAGAGTTCAATTTGATATTTAGCTATATTGCCTTCCCCGGCAACGGCGCCAAATTTGACGAGCTTATTTTACGGTGTCGTTAATTCCACAAATTAGCTAAATCAAATAACAATTTATAAAGCCAAATCTAGACTCAAACCAACCTAAGTAAAGGGTAGTAAGGGTAAGACAAGGATCGAACCCAAGGGAAGGCGATGAATGCTAAAAATCTAATCTAGACTCTTGCTAAAAACCGATTAAACAAATTAATTAATCTAACCACAAATTAAAACACTAATTGAAACAAAGACTTGAATTACTTAAAAACTATGATGTTCACAATGGTAAACATGTAGATAACAAATAGGAAGAGAGTTTTTCATGAGAAAAGATTATCAAGCCTAAAAATCACCAACACTAACTAAATACTCAAAGATTCAAATAAGGAGAAATAACTTAGTGCAATTATCCCAAGTTCCCCCACAATTAACAAAGTAAAAAATCCCTCCTTTCCTCCCTTCTATAATTATCTATTTCAAACTTCTAAGAATTAGCCACCATGAATTAAACCATCCATAAATGACCCAATACAACTAAACCCATACTTATTAAAACATAAGCATAAATAAAGATGCAAGCTTTAAGCACAAACCAAAGAAGCATGCTAGAATCATGTAATAAAACATTAAACCATGTCCTAAATACACAATAATCCAAATTCCACTCAAAAGATTCCAACTTTTAAACCAAAGTTACAATCTTTCAAGTTGCTTCAACAAATACCAAGACAAATCAACCAAATTCATCAAGACAAAGCAATTTAATCAAACAAACAATTACTAAGATGGTTAGCCTTAACAACAATTTATTCAACAATGAAATTCAAACATAGGAAAATGGAATTAAATAGAGAAGGAAAGATTAAAAGGCCTTACAATGCTAAAAGGGAAGAACTTGTTCAAATTACACTAAGCAAAAGAAGATTAGCTACCCATAGTCTTTATAATACAACCAATTTCTAAATAATAACCAATTACAAGAGCCAAACTTGAAGAACAAAGTAGAGAAAAGGCTAAGGAAAATATGATGTTGTATGTTGAATGCTTGATGCCCGTCTCTCTCTTCAGAATTCTTCTTTTATACCCTTGGTCCGCAAACCTAGGGGCCTTGAAAGGTGGGCTTCCAAAAGACAAGACGAGAAAGCGAAGAAAACCCGTGCTGAGAGATTACGCAGGCTGCGTCCTACGACGCAGGCTGCGTCGAGCACTGCCGGATTTTTGCCTTGTTTTCCTTCTTGACTTTCGTTGACCCAAGGATATTAGACCCCGCCTTGACTTCCATTGACCCATTGGGCTTGGTCTTCATACCTTGATGATTCATTGCTAGCCCACTCCAATTTTCGGGTTTTTGGGTCTCGGGTTTTCGGGTTTGACTTTCATTGACTTTCGGGATTTGACTCTCAAAATTGACTTAAAATACTAAATATTAACATTATTACAAAAACTAAAATTAACATAAAACATAGCTAATGACCCGTAAAAAGTAAAACGAAAGACTCTAAAAATTGCTACTAGACACGACAATATTTGACGTTGTCAGTGTCAAAGAATTTCGTAATCGCCTCATATTGGAGAATTTGAGGGGCTTGCGAAAACACCGAAGTGATCCTCGTGAATATCGCATATGCATTGAGAGAAATCAATTGGAGTTTGAGTTTGGGTGAGATTGACCAAATCAAGACATTCTTGACGTCATTTGCAACCTCCAAATAACGGTCATATTCGGCCTGAACCACCGCGGACGATCTTGGCGCGGGTTCAGTGGGGGGCTCTTCGACCAAGTAGCGAAGCACGTTATCGGATAACGCGGCGCTCTTGATCGTTGACTCCCATTCAACGAAGTTACTTCCGTCATCCTTTAGGACACACTTGTCCATGACGGACCTCAACCATGAGTCTCTACCCAAGGTTGCAACGTTTGATGATGTCGACATTATGCGAATATGGTAACTACAAAAAAAAAATATATAAACATTCATTGTTAATTTACTTGAAAAACATTTTAACAAGTTTAGCATTCATATAATGACCTCTCACTAAATTATATATATGATTCCAAGACCAATTTTTTTTTTAAATAAAAATAGTCATCGCATGCTACCTTTATCTAGAAACGGTAAGTCATTATTTGACTAATTCTACCTTTTAGAACTCTTGGTTGACGGATTTCAACTAAATCCATCTCCTAGTCCCAAGATAACGCTTATCTCGTTGAGTCCAATCCAATTTTAGCTTGTGATCGTATCACCCTACTTACCCTAGGTAAAAAGGGACCCACGAGCGTGGTAGCCCTAATGAACACGTGATTCATAGGTGTTATTATTTGGTAAGGCTAATCTCAATTTTTAAACATGTGAGAGATCTTGTCAATTTAGTTATTAATTCCCTATAAGTGAACTAAGTCGGTGAATTGTGAATAACGTCGAATTGACAATAACGGTAAATAAACTGCATGTGTGACGATTTTTGGCATGAGCGAATAAAGCAACAATCCAAGCAACAGCTAAAATCCTACGTATGGCCACCTAGCTATCAAATTACAGATCGTTTACAACAAAGTTTCGGAAACCAACTCCTTGGTCCCTTGCCTCTTCACTTGGAACACCTTCCAAAATGGCACCGTCTTTAGGGAGTCACCGGTCTTCATAAAAATAATTACAAATAAACAAATATACAAATTCCTATTATACATTTATTCTATAAAATAAAATTATTAAATTATACAAACCGGCGATACGAGATCGCAATAAAATAACAACCAAACCGTTATTCCCTTACATTACGGGTAATAACGCTTAAAAATCACTAGGCCCATACAGGTACAAGTTTGCATCAATTATTAAATAAATGACATTACATTCATTCAACCATAAAATGTACAATAAATTGGCTGCACATTCATGCCAAATCGTCCTAAATTCATTCATGCTCATTGTAGCTCGATTTTTTACGGGATTTATTGATTTTTAACCATTAAAAATCATTATCAACATTTAAATCTCATTTAAATTCAAAATAATTAACTAAACTGATTTAGAACTCAAAATTAGTCACTACTAATTTTGTTGGTCATTAATTAGATCGATTTGATTTCATTTGCTAAATATTACAGTTTAATCATAACAATTATGAAATAAAACCAAAATAAAATATACATCATAAAATTTGAAACCAAAAATTTTGTACATTCTGGAACAATTCCAGGAACTATAAAAATAAAAAACACTTGCTCAAAAAATTTAAATTAATTTTATGAACAAATAGCTTTGTATTTAATGGTTTTATCAAATAAAAACATTAGATATAGTAAAACAGTGACAAAAATTATGAAATTTCACCAAGAGTATCAACATCAGAATGTAAAATGTACAAAAAATTTTCAAGACCAGAAATTGACATTTCGATTTTATGAACATTATAATGTCATATTATCGAGTTTTATCGTATAAAAATCAATGAACATGCAATACATTAGTAAAAGTCACGAAATTTTACATATAATATGTAAGAAATGCATGTGAGATCATATTAAAATTTCACGGCCAGAATCAACATGCAACTATTTTTAGTTAACTTTTAACTCATAAAATGCATGTTAACTCGGTTTAAACGCCAAAAATCAAAATAAATAGCAAATTAATCCCTAAAATTACGAAATTTAACCACAAATATTTTGAGGTCAGTAGGTATACGTGCACCAAAACTTTTCGTCAGAATCGTATTTTAACTCAAAATCTTTGATTTATTAGTTATATTATAACTTTAATAAAAATGTCCAAAATGAACATGCATGCTACAAGCTAGCTCTGATACCACATGAAAGTCCATAGACCTTAATTAGACTCCTCTAATTAGTTTCTAAATTACTTGTTAATTTAGTATTTAATGATCTATGTAACATGCAAGCAAATATAAACACATTTATATAAGAGAAGAAATTTCCTCACATTGATATGGAAAATATAAGAGCACAACAAGAACTCCTTCTTGTTGTTCTTGAGCTACAAATATGGATGAACACAAACAATCTCCAAAGTAGAAGATCTTCTCTAAGTTGCACCAAGATAAACCCAAATAATCTACCCTTATTATTAACAAGATAATAAGATAGATATTATACTACTAATATTATGACTATATTACTACACTAGTAATACTTAGTAAATATTAGTATTTGAGAGTTTTTAGTGAGAGGAAGAATTTTAGAAAGAAGTATAACAATTGCACAAAATGAAGTAAGTACAAAATGAACAACAATTGTTCATTATAAAGGCCATTTGGCCGGACCATATTGTCCATTATTGGACTCTTATTTTGTTCAATTTGATCACATGAATTAGAGTGGAGTGTTGTAGTATAAGTGATGATTGTATTCTACTTGTTATGTCACTTTCAATTAGTAACTAAAGAGTGTAAACAAGAACAAAAATCATCACCTTTGTAACTACAACATAACCGGCCATTTTGGCTTAGTTGGATCCATTTTGATTTTTGATATTTGTCTCACAAATACTTATTGATCATATGGTTAATTATGTTGTATAATTAAGTGTTAATTAGTTCATATAACAATTATATGACTCAATTAAATAAATAATATGTACTTAACATTTTAAGTAATATTTTACCATTATATCAATATATAATGGGTCCCACAATGCTTAGTTAATTTATTTTACAACTCCTTGTAAATATAATTAACTAATTACCTCTATCTCAAAACCTCAACTAATTTAGTAATTTAACGATGAATTACTAAGTTAAATCTTATTTAATCGTATTAAAATAAGATATAAATTTATTAGTCAATTATCGCATAATTGAAAAATAAGCTTAATCGAATTTGAGTTCTTAACTCAATTTCTAACAATTAACTCTCGTACATATCGAATATATGTAATGTACTACTTAACTGTATCGTATACAAATAATTAGTTACTATTTGGATTTCATCCTTTAGGTGTGACCGAAAGGGATCAGTTGATCACCGCAGTCAAACGACAATAACGTCAAACTCTAGTCAGCCAACCGTTATTGATTTACGTTAATCAACTGACTAATCATATATATAGTCAGTAAATATCCCAATTTTATTCCTTAATAAGATTTATTATGTGGCGCACTATTGTGGAGGACACCTACTCCAACAAAATATACCTCGACTACTAAACTAGCTCGGCAAAGGTAGGCTCAGTGTTGAATGTAGTTAAGGGCAACAGGCAGATATGGCTTTATGTGGAGTTAATGGGGTAAAATGAGGAAAAGGGAGATGCAAATATTCTCAAATCACGTGATACCGACCACAAACCCAATGCGTGCAGGCAATAAGAAATCAAAATTCATATACAAGCAAATGACACGAAATGTGGGGAGTAACTACTCTCATTCCTAGATGAACTGGTCATAGATGTCACCAGTTATAGGCTCTAAAATCTCAGAATATATAAGTAGTTTGCCAAAATGCTGAGTCAAGTCTAATAGTCAATTTTAAATTCCAAGACAAAATTCAATAGTTCACTACTTCGATTCACTAAGTAAGTTAAGAAAGGTGCAAAGAATAGCATAAAATAGACTTGTAGTGCAATTTCATCATGAACAAGACTCCAATCCGACTCAACTAAATGCAAAATTAAATGTGATATTTTTGATTTTTTTCAAAATTTTCTAATTAACATGAATTGTAAACGTGAATGCAATACAAATGCAAATGCAGACGCAAAAGGATGTAAACACTTCCCCAAACCAAAACAGACAATGTCCTCATTGGCTATAGCACAAAGCATATAAGGGAAAGGGAAAAAAAACTAATACATGTTCCTAATGAATGAAATATATATGAAGAATGGAAAAACAAAAGGAACAGAAAAACTCACAAGACAAAGCTTCCCCAAACCAGCATCAAACTGGGGAGCTAACATCACCTACTCCAATCCGTCTCCTCTGTCTCTTCTACCCTGTACGTCGGGTCCCTCTCCTCCTCCTGAGCTAGCCTCCTAGCTGCCAACTCCGCACGCTCCCTCATGGCCCTCTGTGCCGGCGTCTCGTCTTCTTCCTCTCCAGAAGAAGAGGAAGAAGAAGATGGTGAAGGATACCCACCTTCTGGGTATCTGTAGAACGAGGGATGAGGTCATCATCCTGGAATGGGACGTCCTCTGCGGATGTGGTCCTCGTAGATAGGGAACAAGGCCAAGGCCTGATCCCGTCGCATCAGTGCAATATCCCTGCGCATCTCAAGTAGCAAAGCATCACGACGCCCTTGGTCCATGACCTCAGGCGTCTCAAACAGGGGAGGACAAATAAAATTAGCCGGAAAAACCGACTCAGGAGGTGGAGTGGTGACAGGTGGGGGCGTGACAGTGGTCGGCCCTACCTGTTGAGAACCCGACGGCTCTCCAACTTCCCCCTGTGGGGAAGCTCTCTTCCTCTTCTTAGTGGAAGAGGAAGGTGTAGTGGTGAAGGGTAGATGGTAGACAAGGGGAAGGGGTTTCACCCCTGTCACTGTAGTGAGAGGTGAAAGAGAAGGCAATGTAGGGCAAGGTAAGACAACGGATGTGGAACCACATATCTTCCACACCCGACGCTCAGAGCCCGTAATCCAAGTAAACCCAATCATGACTGGTATATCTAAATCGACTCCTGGTCCTATGCGCTGGTGAGTCCTAGGGAAGTCTGAATAAAGGTGGCGGCCTATCCTACTAGACTCCCTAGACTCTAAGTTCTTCCAATGAAGAGCCACTAAGTAAGCGATGTTCAGGACAAATGGGGTACCGCTATCAATGTTCAGGTACCCCGCCAAGATGGTTAACTCGGTGTTGGTAATGTTGTTGGGTTCTGGCCTAGCAAAAACCGACTCTCCTAAAAGTCGCAGAAAATAGCGCAGTGCAGGGTGGTGAACGTGGGCCACCCTACGAGAGCCGTAGGGTGTGTGAGAGAGAGCGGGCCAGACCTGGGGCAACAACTTCCTAGGGGCTGCTAAAAGACCGTCACTCGAAAGACCCAAAACCTCCCCAAACCTAGACAAGGTCCACGAATGCGACTCATTAAAGAGTCGGAAATGTATGCAAGCGCTAGTCAGTGAGGTAACATACATATCGGACTCAAAAGTATAAGAGCTGAAAAATTTGAGCGTAGGTACTCGATATGTATACTCCCTCCTCGAGGCCAAACCCGACATGCCCGTCCCGTTAAGCAACAAACAAACATCAGTGAGTAAACCTAGCTCCTCTAGGTCGGGACGGTGCAAAAAATGACTCAAATGGATGGGGGAGTCAAGTAAAAAAGATAACCGTTTCCGGTGAATATTAGAACCGAATTGTACCTCCCTTATCCCTTGTAGTGGCCCGAGGGACTCCACGATAGGTGGCTGACTAGCAGCCTTGATAGCTTTCGGTGGTGCTAGTCCTCGAGTGCTAGCTAGCTTCTGTGCGGCGAGCTGGCTGGTGGTCAACGCCTTCTTACGAGGGGCGAGTGTTGAACTGGAAGGCGGAACAACGGTCTCAGCAGTGACCGTTAAAGGAGTCGGAGCGTCAGTGTAACACCCGCAAATGTACCCTATTTTTAAAGTGAAAATATTTTACGGATACTTTTCAGCGAAATTAAGTTTTAATTTAGAATTTTATTTTCCGAGTCGAATTTAGAATTTACGAGTTCATATTTGGAATTTCCGCAAGATTTCAAGTAAAACCCGTCTTAAGCCGTCTTTGACTTTTTCTTGACTTTTTACCTCATACTACTCCTAACCTAATTCATCCTCACACAAACACAACACAACTCAACTCTTCCTTCTTCTCTAAGAAAACCCCATAAAACCTTGCCTCCATTTTTGATCCGTCTTAGATTCGTCGCTACTTCTTCATTTCTTGCTCAAATTCATCTAGGTTCGTCTTATTCTTCCCCTCTTAGCTTCCTCTATCCGTATTGGTAAAAAAATTACCGTCTTTCTCGCTTTTTAAATTATCCGTCTTTCTCAAGGTGAATGATATTCATCTTTTATTATCTAATTGTATGTAGGTGGAGACTAGGAAGGTTTAGAAATCGATTAAAGACGCGAAAAGGTACGGTGAAGGTTACTCGATATCATTTACGTGTTTTATGTGTTTTCTAGGCTAGTAATCATATTTAGATTATGGTTAGTATGCTTAGGACTTGTGTTGTTGTTGGTTGTTGTTAGTTGTTAATTGATATGAGAATTGATGGTTTGTGATGATAAATGAGGATTTTTGTGTTGGTAACTTGTTGATATTTGATCGTTCCTGAATCCTGTGTAGGACGCGGGCTGCGTCGTGGAACGCAGGCTGCGTCGTAGGACGCAGGCTGCGTCGTAGGACGCAGGCTGCGTCACTCGCTGCTGACAGTAATTTTCCTGCACTGACCCCTTTTCGTAAAATGATCATATCTCCTTTGTTACTTGCTTGTTTTGGGCTTGTGACATCTCGTTGGAACCGTAAGAGGATAAGCTATCATATCCATTTGGAATTTCTGCATTTTCATGTCTAGAACTCTAGTTATGACCGTTTGAAGTGGACCCCCCCACCCCTTGTTTCGTGGTTTTCCAACACGTTGTTTGGGAGAGTGATCTTTGTTTTTATTCATTATGCTTCATACTTGTTCTAATGCTTATGTATCATGTATTGACTCATGTTTATCCATATTTAACTTATATGATTCCCTATTCTCATTTTTTTTGACGGTTTTTGGGATGTTCACACTTTGAGTCCGGTGTTTTACAATGTTACGGTTTGAGCACTATTTTGGGGGGTTGTGCTTTGTACTCTCTTCCCCTTGGCTACCTCCACGTTCCATAGGCTGGAATGTCGTGGACGGTGAGGTGGTAGGTCGCCTAGGTGCTGACAAGCCAAAACAAAAATAGCAGAGAAATCAACTAAGGCGGAACCTAACACTAGAAGGAGAAGATAGAGAGGTAGACAGGGGGGGGAGGAGAAAGCCATAGCAAGAAAAACAGAGAAAAGCAAAGAATGGAACCAGGGGGAGGCAGTACTGCTTAATTGCATGTGTTAGTGGGCCTACGACGACGTTGTTGGGAGGCGAACGCTTTGCGTTGATCGACCCGGCCGTCAAATGTTGTGTACTTGCGAGGTGGTGTTATTTGCATGTAGCGTATCGCTTGTTATGAGGCTTGTCCTGTTTTCCGCCTCTTTCGTGAAGGTTGACCGAATTTGGGGTACTCGACGTCTTTGTATGATCGAGTCTTGGATGTGGAACGTCCTACCACATGTCGAATCGGAGATACGTCTTATTCCGAGAGTCTGGCCAAATTTAGACTAGGACCGTATTATTATCGTCATCCTACCAAGAGGAAATTAGTGTACATATACGAAATGGATTGAATCGTGTATGCGTTCCAGGTATATGTCTTATCTCGTGAATGCCTTTTAATCATACTTGCCATGTACACGATGCTAGTGCGTTTCATTTACCGTGAGAGAGGTCGTCATTGTATTGTTATGCGTGGATGCGTGATTACATGATTGATTATTCATGGTCATTGCATGACTTGGCATGGTTTGTTTGTCGAGTCTCAATCTTATTAATCTTATACCGCTAACGGTGAGATGCAAGCCCTAGTGAGCGTATTCGGTTGCCTAAAAGTGTCTTCCCCGAGTCTTTGTATAACATGATGGATTCGGATTTGTATTACATATGCTCTTATCACTATATATTGAATTGCCTATCTATCCTTATCGTATTTCACATGTATATTTATATATGCATGCTTCTACTTTTGTATTTCCTTCTATGTACGTTTAATGTGATATGGCTGGGAGAACCCGGAGTTACTCCCCACTGACTGTGGCATTCATGTTTTTCATGGATGAACAGGTTGCTTGATTTGGATGGCTTTTTGCTTATGATATTTTGGGTTCGGGTGTGAGCTAGCGGGCGTTGTCCCTGGATAAAACACCTCTAGACGATTTTAGATAGTAGCTAATAACTCTGTCTTTTGTTAACACTTTGAGAGACTACGTCTCTTGTGGTATTTTTATTTGGTTAGTAATATTTTGACATTCCTCGTATTTTCTATCTTGCATGTATAAAGGTTTTTAAAATACCGTATTTTCCGCTAATTAAATCACATGCTTGTATGTTTTATTTCCGCATTCGCGAGGGTTGTCACAGTTGGTATCAGAGCTTTATCACTCCCGACGCACACACGTGAACCCTAAACTTAAACTACTTGACCTTGAAATAATAAATGAGAGATGGGTAGACTTAAGGACCTAAGGTGGTAGTCTGTGGTGTACTTGATGTTTGTTAGGTTCTAACTTGTGTGTTTGATTGTGTTGAGTGATGTTATGTTTGTTTGTATCTACCGTCTTAAGGTGGATCATTGTGTTACCTAGAAGAAGTATCCTCTACCGAAGATTTGAAGATTTACAATCCTAATTGAAGTGTATTTCTTCCTCATCTATGAATTCTCTCGTCCTTATTGTATTAAGCTCTCTTCCTTCTATCTAGTTGCTTCCTTCTCTTCCATCTTGTTTGCCTCTTGCAAATTACTCTTGATAGTTCCTCCATCTTACCATTGGTATCCTTACCTTTCCCATGTAACATTTTTGTGGATGCCATACCCATTTGTTTGTGGTATATTATACTTTGTCGGAAGAACTTTGAATTTTGTGGAATATTAGTGATTGTTAGAATAAATTTGTGATTTGAGGAAAATGGTGTAGATCTAAATTCACCCTATAATAGTGATTGGTTGTATCTCTAAGGAAAGGTAGTAAGATAAGTTTGATGATTTTAATGCTTGATGCTTGTCATGACTAATGTGTGGATAGTTCATGATATTTGATGGTGTAAGGTTGAATGAGTTGGCTAAGACTTCTTAACCCATTAGCGATTTAATCTTTTGAATTTAGGAGTTTGGAATATGCCTTGAGTTGTAAAATGCTTTTGAGGTTAAGTGACGTCTTGTGGTTTCCTATTGTGTGTTTGTGAGTATAGGCTTGGTGGAAAAGCATTTGGCTATAGTTCTTGGATTTAAAGATATTATCTTATCTTATGGTATCGGAGACTCGTTTGAAGTAGTAAGGTTTCGGTAAGTTGAACCATATTACTTGAGGATTATAGATATGAGCGAGATTCGATGATGTGAGCTATGATAGAAATACCTTGGGACGTTAATGATGATGTTTGACTTGAGGTTGTACTTTGTTAATCGGTCAGTGAACTGTGGGCTATATGACTGTGAAAATGACTTTTGTTATGTTTTCTACCTGGTGGCCGTAGGAGTTGAAAAGAGATTAGTATGGAGATTCCTTATTGGTTCTCGTCTTTCAAACCTTGGAATGATGTCAATTACTGGAGTTTAAGAATGTTCTTATGCTTGAGTTGCACTCCGCAATTGGGAATCCGTGTTATATGAAAGGGCGGATGAATTGGGTTGTAATCAATTTGTTAAATCTAGGTGTACCTTACTTTGATGATTGTGGTACGATGGTCCCTTGTAAGAGACCTTTGTTTGGGATGAGTTGCTTTACTATCACCCTAAGTCTGAAAGGAGAAATTTTGTTGATTAAACCTTAAACCTTTACTTGTGCCATCATCCCTTTTCATTTCCATTCTTGAATGTTTTTGTCAAGATTGATCTTTAAGAAATCGCATGCTCGTATCGTCTTTCTTACTCAGATATCTTCATGACTCTACTATCTGCTTTGTCTCTTTCTTGGCCTCGTTATTTTCAGCGTTCCTCTCTTTTAATCTCGTGCCTGATTTTATTCTCGCATTCTCCTTGAGATTTCTTATCGTTTCCTATCTCGTTGCCACTTCATCTTTTCCTTAGTGGATTGGATATTCCGTTTGTAAGGTTCAGAGAATAATTGTAATGTATTGTGGGATTCTTTAGTTAGAATATGTGTATTTGGATTTAGCAAATTTCATGTTGTATTTGATCATGAGAAATAGGACTTAAGCTCTAGGATGAATCCTAATAGTGATAATGTATCCTCTCTTGGTGGTTTTAGTTTTGGAGCTTGGTATTGTAGTGTTATTTTGAGAATTGAGTGGATCATGATGATAGTTCGTTGTTGTTGGGTATCATAACAGTTGCTTGAGATATTATTTGGGAATTAGATGTTTCTAATTGGTGGATTCTAAAAGAGACTTTGCTTTAGGATAATTAAGCCGGTACCCAAAGTTTGAGGAGTTTTGTCATAAATGAAAATTGATTCATTTTGAGTTTTAGATGATCTAGATGAATTGAATGGTTGTCTGTTTGCCAAGTGATTGGCCATTTGTGGTTTGGAATTTGTAATTCTCTTTTATTCTTAAGGAATCATAGTTTGAGATTGAGAAATGTTAGTTGCAAGCTTTGGATAATGAGTACTCAGTTGTAATGGAATATAGAGTTAGAATGGTGAACCCATTTATCTTGAGGATTATAATCACCGTAGTTTGCTAATGTGACTATTTATATTTGAGGCTTCGAGCGTAGTAATGATCGAATTAAGGATGTTAGGGCATATTAAAGAATTCTTATAAGCGATAATAGATTGTGGATTTTCCCTTGTCGTGAGACTTTGGATGAGGCTAGTTGAATCTTAGATAATTATGTTTGTTGCTTTGATTGTGTTTTGACTTTCGAAGATGAGAAAGTTCATTGCAAATTTAGGATAATGAGTTTGAAGTAAATTGGATCCAGGGAATTTCATGGTAAGTTTCTTTTACCATGTGGATTGTTAGTTGTGGAGTCTACCGTGCCGATGGACCTTAGTAGATTCTAATTGGATTCGAATAATTGGGATTTGTTACTCGAACTTTCGTGATTATGGAATATTGTTGTAGGACTTCTGATGATTGAAAATGATGAGATGCAAATTGGGTAAATTGCATTCTCTTGAGGATTTGGTTTATTAGTAGAGTTCGTGATGTCGAATTCTTGTAGATCTTCCTGCTGACTTTATCTTGATCTTCCTATCCCAAAGAGTTCGATTTGTTTCGTTTTTGCGTGTTTTTTTATATATATTGTTACCCTGAGTTGTGTGTGAATTGTGTGAGTCGCTCTATGTACGTGTAATGTCTTGTTATTTGATTTTACCTTTGATAAAACTTTCAAATTTCCATATTATATTTCTAATTTAACGTTTCAAAGAAGTCTAAAGATGGTTTGTGTACCCTCTTTTTGGAGAAAATGGATTTCTTTTGCTTTTATATTTGGATTTTGCGTTTGGTTGGATGTTTGCACTTGTTATTGGAGACGTCTGATAACTAGTCATGCACTTACTAACGTTGTTTTGAATTTCGATTTCACTATTTCGATATTGCTTTGATTTGGAGAACTAGAGTACTCGTTCGCGACGGGCACTCCTGCGATCCGTAAATAAAGTTTCGCACTTATGAAAAATTTCCTTAAACCGTTTTCGAGAAGGACATCATTTCATAAATGTTTTTCATTATAAAGTTTTCGTATTAATTTTGAAAACTGATTCTTGTCCTTGATGCTTTTGTTTTCTACTCTCACGTTTCGAGGACGAAACTTTTTAAAAGGTAGGGTGATTGTAACACCCGCAAATGTACCCTATTTTTAAAGTAAAAATATTTTACGGATACTTTTCAGCGAAATTAAGTTTTAATTTAGAATTTTATTTTCCGAGTCGAATTTAGAATTTCCGAGTTCATATTTGGAATTTCCGCAAGATTTCAAGTAAAACCCGTCTTAAGCCGTCTTTGAGTTTTTCTTGACTTTTTACCTCATACTACTCCTAACCTAATTCATCCTCACACAAACACAACACAACTCAACTCTTCCTTCTTCTCTAAGAAAACCCCATAAAACCTTGCCTCCATTTTTTATCCGTCTTAGATTCGTCGATACTCCTTCGTTACTCGCTCAAATTCACGTAAGTTCGTCTTATTCTTCCCCTCTTAGCTTCCTCTATCCGTATTGGTAAAAAAATTACCGTCTTTCTTGCTTTTTAAATTATCCGTCTTTCTCAAGGTGAATGATATTCATCTTTTATTATCTAATTGTATGTAGGTGGAGACTAGGAAGGTTTAGAAACCGTTTAAAGACGCGAAAAGGTAACGGTGAAGGTTTACTCGATATCATTTACGTGTTTTATGTGTTTTCTAGGCTAGTAATTGTATTTAGATTATGGTTAGTGTGCTTAGGACTTGTGTTGTTATTGTTGGTTGTTGTTAGTTGTTAATTGATATGAGAATTGATGGTTTGTGATGATAAATGAGGATTTTTGTGTTGGTAACTTGTTGATATTTGATCGTTCCTGAATCCCGTGTAGGACGCAGGCTGCGTCGTGGGACGCAGGCTGCGTCGTAGGATGCAGGCTGCGTCGTGGTGACGCAGGCAGCGTCACTCGCTGTCGACAGTAATTTTCCTATACTGACCCCTTTTCGTAAAATGATCATATCTCCTTTGTTGCTTGCTTGTTTTGAGCCTATGACATCCCGTTGGAACCGCAAGAGGATAAGCTAGCACCTCCATTTGGAATTTCTGCATTTACATGTCTAGAACTCTAGTTATGACCGTTTGAAGTGGACCCTTGTTTTCGTTGGTTTCCAAACAACGTTGTTTTGGAGAGTTGATCTATGTTTTTATTCATTATGCTTCATAAACTTGTTCTAATGCTTATGTATCATGTATTGACTCATGTTTATCATATTTAAACTTATATGATTCCCTATTCTCATGTTTTGTGACGGTTTTTGGTATGTTCCCACTTTGAGTCGGTTTTTACAAATGTTACGGTTTGAGCACTATTTTGGAATGTGCTTTGTACTCTCATTACCTTGGCTACCTCCACGTTCATAAGGCTGGAATGTCAGAACGGGGAGGTATCCTACTGCTTAATTGCATGTGTTAGTGGCATACGACGACGTTGTTGGGAGGCGAACGCTTATATGATTCCCTATTCTCATGTTTTGTGACGCTTTGCGTTGATCGACCCGGCCGTCAAATGTTGTGTACTGGCGAGGTGGTGTTATTTGCATGTAGCGTACCGCTTGTTATGAGGCTTGTGCTCTTTTCCGCCTCTTTCGTGAAGGTTGACCGAATTTGGGGTACTCGAAGTCTTTGTATGATCGAGTCTTGAATGTGGAACGTCCTACCACATGTCGAATCGGAGATATGTCATATTTCGAGAGTCTGGCCAGATTTAGACTAGGACCGTATTATTATCGTCGTCCTACCAGGAGGAAATTAGTCTACATATACGAAATGGAATGAATCGTGTATGCGTTCCAGGTATATGTCTTATCTCGTGAATGCCTTTTAATCATATTTGCCATGTACACGATGCTAGTGCGTTTCATTTACCGTGAGAGAGGTCGTCATTGTATTGTTATGTGTGGATGTGTGATTACATGATTGATTATTCATGGTCATTGCATGACTTGGCATGGTTTGTTTGTCGAGTCTCAATCTTATCAAACTTATACCGCTAACGGTGAGATGCAAGCCCTAGTGAGCGTATTCGGTTGCCTAAGCGTGTCTTCCCCGAGTCTTTGTATAACATGATGGATTCGGATTTGTATTACATATGTTCTTATCACTATATATTGAATTGCCTATCTATCGTTATCGTATTTCACATGTATATTTATATATGCATGCTTCTACTTTTGTATTTCCTTCTATGTACGTTTAATGTGATACGGCTGGGAGAACCCGGAGTTACTCCCCACTGACTGTGGCGTTCATGTTTTTCATGGATGAACAGGTTGCTTGATTTGGATGGCTTTTTGCTTATGATATTTT
Organism: Heliosperma pusillum; assembly: GCA_022085475.1. NCBI lineage: Eukaryota > Viridiplantae > Streptophyta > Magnoliopsida > Caryophyllales > Caryophyllaceae > Heliosperma > Heliosperma pusillum. The sequence continues at coordinate 103 of JAIUZE010073659.1, read as the reverse complement.
GGGTTCGGGTGTGAGCTAGCGGGCGTTGTCCCTGGATAAAACACCTCTAGACGATTTTAGCTAGTTGCTAATAACCTTGTCTGTTGTTAACACTTTGAGAGAC
>JAIUZE010073658.1:0-10363 GCA_022085475.1 Heliosperma pusillum | reverse complement strand
TATCAGACGTCTCCAATAACAAGTGCAAACATCCAACCAAACGCAAAATCCAAATATAAAAGCAAAAGAAATCCATTTTCTCCAAAAAGAGGGTACAAAATCCATCTTTGGACTTCTTTCAAACGTTAAAATTAGAAATATAGTATGGAAATTTGAAGGTTTTCTCAAAGATAAAGGCAAACTAAGAAAGCATTACACGTATATAAAGCGACTCAACATAAAGTTCACAAATCACGATAATAAAATATATACAAATCACGCAAAACGAAACAAATCGAACTCTTAGGGAAAAGACGAATCACGATGAAGTTGGCAGGAAGATCTACAAGGATTCGACATCACTAACTCTACTAATAAACTAGAGCCTCAAGCGAATACAATTTACCCATTTTGCAACTCATCATTTTCAAACATCCGAAATCCTACAAAAATACTTCATAATCATGAAACTTCGAGTAACAAATCCCAATTATTCAAGTCCAATTAGAATCTACTGAGGTCCATCGGCACGGTAGACTCCACAACTAACAATCCACAAGGTAAAGAGACTTACCATGAAATTTCCTTAATTCAAAATACTTCAAACTCATTATCCTAGATTTGCAATGAACTTTCTCATCCCCGAAAGTCAAAACACAATCAAAGCATCAAACACAATTATCTAAGATTCAACTAGCCTCATCCAAAGTCTCACGACAAGGGAAAATCCACAACCCATTATCGGTTATAAGAATTCTTTAATAAATCCACATCTTTAATTCGATCATTACTACGCCTGAAACCTCAAATATAAATAGCCACATTAGCAAACTACGGAGGTTACTAATCCTCAAGATAATGGGTTCACCATTCTAACTCTATAATCCATAACAACCGAGCATTCATTATCCAAAGCTTGCAACGAATATTTCTCAATTTCAAACTATGATTCCTTAAGAATAAAAGAGAATTACTAATCCCAAACCGCAAATGACCAATCACTTGGAAATCAAACAACCATTCAAATCATCTATTTCATCTAAAACTCAAAATGAATCGATTTTCATTGATGACAAAACTCCTCAAACTTTGGGTACCAACTCAAGTACCCTAAAGCAAAGTCTCTTTTAGAATCCACCAATTAGAGACATCTAATTCCCAAATGATATCCCAAGCAACCGTTATAATACCCAACATCAACAAACTATTATCATGATCAACACAATTTTCAAAACAACACTACAATACCAAACTCCGAATCTAACATCACCAAGAGAGGATACATTATCACTATTAGGATTCATCCTAGAGTTTAAGTCCTATTTTCCATGATCAAAAGCAACATGAAATTTGCTAAATCCAAAGACACATATTCTAGCTAAAGAGTCCCAAAATTCATTACACTTATTCTCTAAGCTTTAGAAACGGAGTATCCAATCCACTAGAGAAAAGATGAAGGAGCAACGAGATAGGAAACGATAAGGAATCTCAAGGAGAACATGAGAATAATTCAAGCACGAAATTACAAGAGAGGAGCGCTGAAAATAACGAGGTCAAGAAAGAGACAAGCAGATAGTAGAGGTATGAATATATCCGAGTAAGAAATAAGATACGAGCATGCGATTTCTTAAAGATCAATCTTGACAAAAACATTCAAGAATGGAAATGAAAAGGAATGATGCCACGAATAAAGGTTTAATCCACCAAATTTCTCCTTTCAGGCTTAGGGTGATAGTAAAGCAACTCATCCCAAACAAAGGTCTCTTACAAGGGACCATCGTACCACAATCATCAAAGTAAGGTACACCTAGATTTAAAATCGATTACAACCCAATTCATCCACCCTTTCATATAACACGGATTCCCAATTACAGAATTGCAACTCAAGCATAGTAACATTCTCCCAACTCTATAATTTGACACATTACCAAAGGTTTCAAAAACCGAAGAACCAATAAGGGATTCTCCATACAAATCTCTTTTCAACTCCTATGGCCATAAGGTAGAACACCGAACAAAACGTCATTATAAATATCATATAGCCCACGAGTTCATTAATAACAAAGTACAACCTCAAGTCCAACATCATCATTAACCTCCCAAGGTATTTCCATCATAACTCACATCGTAATCCTCAAGTAATATGATTCAACTTACCGAAACCTTACTACTTCAAACGAGTCTCCAATACCATAAGATAAGATCATATATTTAAATCCAAGAACTATAGCCAAAAACTTTTCCACCAAGCCTATACTCACAACACACAATAGGAAACCACAAGACGTCACTTAGTCTCAAAAGCATTTTACACCTCAAGGTATCATCCAAATATTCTCACTTAGAACAACTAGCTCCAATTTAGATATGATCCTCAAGACACTCTAATATTACTAAACTCCTAAGCTCAAAAGATAAATCACTAATGGTTAAGAAGTCCTAGCCAACTCATTCAACCTTACACCATCAAATATCATGAACTATCACACATTAGTCATGGCAAGCATCAAGCATTAAATCATCAACTTATCTTACTACCTTTCCTTAGAGTTACAACCAATCATCAATATAGGGTGAATTTAGATCTACACCATTTTCCTCAAATCACAAATTCATTCTTACAACCACTAATATTCCACAAAGTTCAAAGTTCTTCCGACCAAGTATAATATACCACAAACAAATAGGTATGACATCCATAAAAATGTTGCAAGAGAAAGGTAAGGATACTAATGGCAAGAGGGAGGAAACTATCAAGATTAGTTTAAGAGGCAAACAAGTTGGAAGAGAAATTAAAGAAGCACCTATATAGAAAAAGGGAAAAAGGTACATTAAAGGCACAAGAGATCAACGATGAGGGAGAAGTACAATTCAAATAGGCTCGTCGATCTATAATCTTCGGCCAAAGATTACTTCTTCTTGCCAACCTACGGTCCACCTCATAATGGTTGATACAAACAAACATAACATCATTTAACACAATCAACAAACAAGTTAGAACCTAACAAACATCAAGTACACCAAAGACTACCACCTTAGGTCCTTAAGTCTACCCATCTCTCATTTATTATTTCAAGGTCAAGTAGTTTAAGTTTAGGGTTCACGTGTGTGCGTCGGGAGCGATAAAGCTCTGATACCAACTGTGACAACCCTCGCGAATGCGGAAAGATAAAACATACAAGCATGTGAATTATATAGCGGAATATGAAGTTTTAAAAAAAAACTTTTATACATGCAAGGAAAGAATACGAGGAGTGTCATATATTACAAACTAGAGTACGAATTATACCACACCAAGAGACGAAGTCTCTCCAAAAGGTTAACAAGTAAAAGTGATCTTACAAAATAGATGGGGTATTTTCGAAATAGATGGGGTATTTTCGAAATAGAATTAGCAACTAGCTAAACAACGTCTAGAGGTGTTTCATCCAGGGACAACGCCCGCTAGCTCACACCCGAACCCAAAATAGCATAAGCAAAAAGCCATCCATGCAAGCAACCTGTTCATTCATGAAAAACATGAACGCCACAATCAGTGGGGAGTAACTCCGGGTTCTCCCAGCCATATCACATTAAACGTACATATAAGGAAATACAAAAGTAAAATCATGCATATATAGATATACATGTGAGTTACGATAAGAATAGATAGGCAATTCGATAAATAATGATAAGATCATATAGAAATCAAATCCGTAACCATCATGTTATTCCAAGACTCGGGATAGACACTCTTAGGCAATCGAATACGCTCACTAGGGCTTGCATCTCACCGTTAGCGGTATACGATTGATAAGATTGAGACTCGACAGACAAACCACGTCAAGTCATGCGATGATCACAATAAATACAACAGATTATCATCCATTCACGAACCAAGACCTTGACGGTGTCAAGTCATGCAATGACCATGAATACAATCATGAAATCACGCATTCAAAGACAACGACACAAAGACGACAACTCTCACGGTAAATGAAACACACTAGCATCGTGTACATGGCAAGTATGATTAAAAGGCATCCGCGGGATGAAGCATTTCCCGGAACTCACACACGATAAAGCATTTCGCGTATGTAGACTAATTTCCTCCTGGTAGGACGACGATAATAATACGTTCCTAGTCTAAATCTGGCCAGACTCTCGGAATAAAGCATGTTCCGATTCGACATGCGATAAAGCATTTCGCATCCAAGACTCGGGCTTACAAAAATATATATGCCGAGTACCCCAAATTCGGTAGATCAATTCACGAAAGAGGCGGAAAAACAGCTCAAGCCTCATAACAAGCGGTACGCTACATGCAAATAACACAACCTCGCAAGTACACAACATTTGACGGCCGGGTCGATCAACGCATAGCGTTCAACTCCCAACAACGTCGTCGTATGCCCACTAACACATGCATTTAAGCAGTAGGATACCTCTCCGTTCCGACATTCCAGCCTTACGAACGGGAAGGTAGCCAAAGGAATGAGAGTACAAAGCACAAGACAAAATAGTGCTCAAACCGTATCATTTGTAAAAACTGACTCAACGTGGGACATACCAAAAACCGTCACAAAACATGAGAATAGGGAATCATATAAGTTTAAATATGATAAACATGAGTCAATACATGATACATAAGCATTAGAACAAGTTTATGAAGCATAATGAATAAAAACATAGTTCACCTCTCCAAAACAATGTTGTTTGGAAACCAACGAAAACAAGGGTCCACTTCAAACGGTCATAACTAGAGTTCTATATATGGGAATGCAGAAATTCTAAGTCGAGGTGATAGCTTATCCTCTTACGGTTCCAACGAGTGGTCACAAGCCCAAAACAAACAAGTAACGAAGGAGATATGAGCATTCTACCAAAAAGGGTCAGTGCTGTAAATTTGCACGAGTCACCCGAGAACAAACAACACCTTTCTATCATTTCCAATTTTCCTAATTTACTTCTATCAACTATCAACAATCAATATTCATCATCAACAATCATCAACTAACAACAATCATCCTCAAAATCATAATTTCTAAGCTTTCTAATTGTATTCCAAACACGAATTCTAACATGGAAATCATGTAAAACACGTAAATGATACCGAGTAACCCTTCACCGTTACCTTTACGCGTCTTTAATCGATTACTAAACCTTCCTAGTAGTCTCCACCTACAAATAGGTAATAAAAGATGAATAAAATTCATCTTGAGAAAGACGGATAATTTAAAAAGCGAGAAAGACGGTAATTTTATTACCAATACGGATAGAGAAAGCTAAGAGGGGAAGAATAAGACGAACTTACGTGAATTTGAGCGAGAAATGAAGGAGTAGCGACGAATCTAAGCTTGAAAGAATATGGAGGCTAGGTTTTGGGTTTATTTGGTGAAGAAGAAGGATGAGTTTGATTGTGTTTGCGTGAATGAGAAAATAGGTTAAGTGTAGTGTGATATTTATAAGGAAAAAAGTCAACAACAGTCAAAGGCGGCTCAAAAGTCAAGAAAAGTCAAAGACGACTTAAAAATTCAAGAAAAGTCAAAGACGACTTAAAATTCAAGAAAAGTCAAAGACGACTTAAAATTCAAGAAAAGTCAAAGACGACTTAAAATTCAAGAAAAGTCAAAGACGACTTAAAAATTCAAGAAAAGTCAAACTCGACTCAAAAGTCAAGAAAAGTCAAACTCGACTCAAAAGTCAAGAAAAGTCAAACTCGCCTTAAGACGAGATTTTCATGGAATCTCGCAGAAATTCCAAATACGAACTCGGAAATTCTAAATTCGACTCGAAACATAAAAATCTTAATTAAAACATAAAATTACTGAAAAGATTTCGTAAAATATTTCTACTAGAAAAATAGGGTACATTTCCGGGTGTTACAATCACCCCTCCTTTTAAAAAGTTTCGTCCTCGAAACTTGAGAGTAGAAAACAAAAGTATCAAAGATAAGAATCGGTTTACAAAATTAATACGAAAACTTTTATAAGGGAAAAATATTTATGAAACGAAGTTCATCTAGAAAACGGTTTAAAGAAAATTTTTTATAAGTGTGAAACTTACTTACGGATCTCAAGAATGCTCGTCGCGAACGAGAACTCTAATTATCCAAACCAATCTTTGTCGAAATAGTGAAGTCGAAATTCAAAACAACGTTAGTAAGTGCATGACTAGTTATCAGACGTCTCCAAATAACAAGTGCAAACATCCAACCAAACGCAAAATCCAAATATAAAAGCAAAAGAAATCCATTTTCTCCAAAAAGAGGGTACAAAATCCATCTTTGGACTTCTTTCAAACGTTAAAATTAGAAATATAGTATGGAAATTTGAAGGTTTTCTCAAAGATAAAAGCAAACTAAGAAAGCATTACACGTACATAGAGCGACTCAACATAAAGTTCACAAATCACGATAACAAAATATATACAAAACACGCAAAACGAAACAAATCGAACTCTTAGGGAAAAGAAGAATCACGATGAAGTTGGCAGGAAGATCTACAAGGATTCGACATCACTAACTCTACTAATAAACTAGAGCCTCAAGCGAATACAATTTACCCATTTTGCAACTCATCATTTTCAATCATCCGAAATCCTACAAAAATACTTCATAATCATGAAACTTCGAGTAACAAATCCCAATTATTCAAGTCCAATTAGAATCTACTGAGGTCCATCGGCACGGTAGACTCCACAACTAACAATCCACAAGGTAAAGAGACTTACCATGAAATTTCCTTGATTCAAAATACTTCAAACTCATTATCCTAGATTTGCAATGAACTTTCTCATCCCCGAAAGTCAAAACACAATCAAAGCATCAAACACAATTATCTAAGATTCAACTAGCCTCATCCAAAGTCTCACGACAAGGGAAAATTCACAATCCATTATCGGTTATAAGAATTCTTTAATAAACCAACATCCTTAATTCGATCATTACTACGCCTGAAACCTCAAATATAAATAGCCACATTAGCAAACTACGGAGGGTACTAATCCTCAAGATAATGGGTTCACCATTCTATCTCTATATTCCATAACAACTGAGCACTCACTATCCAAAGCTTGCTACGAATATTTCTCAATTTCAAACTATGATTCCTTAAGAATAAAAGAGAATTACTAATCCCAAACCGCAAATGACCAATCACTTGGAAATCAAACAACCATTCAAATCATCTATTTCATCCAAAACTCAAAATGAATCGATTTTCATTGATGACAAAACTCCTCAAACTTTGGGTACCAACTCAATTACCCTAAAGCAAAGTCTCTTTTAGAATCCACCAATTAGAGACATCTAATTCCCAAAAGATATCCCAAGCAACCGTTATAATACCCAACATCAACAAACTATTATCATGATCAACTCAATTCTCAAAACAACACTACAATACCAAACTCCGAATCTAACATCACCAAGAGAGGATACATTATCACTATTAGGATTCATCCTAGAGCTTAAGTCCTATTTTCCATGATCAAAAGCAACATGAAATTTGCTAAATCCAAAGACACATATTCTAGCTAAAGAATCCCAAAATTCATTACACTTATTCTCTAAGCTTTCGAAACGGAGTATCCAATCCACTAGAGAAAAGATGAAGGAGCAACGAGATAGGAAACGATAAGGAATCTCAAGGAGAACATGAGAATAATTCAAGCACGAGATTACAAGAGAGGAGCGCTGAAAATAACGAGGTCAAGAAAGAGACAAAACAGATAGTAGAGGTATGAATATATCCGAGTAAGAAATAAGATACGAGCATGCGATTTCTTAAAGATCAATCTTGACAAAAACATTCAAGAATGGAAATGAAAAGGAATGATGCCACGAATAAAGGGTTAATCCACCAAATTTCTCCTTTCAGGCTTAGGGTGATAGTAAAGCAACTCATCCCAAACAAAGGTCTCTTACAAGGGACCATCGTACCACAATCATCAAAGTAAAGTACACCTAGATTTAACAAATCGATTACAACCCAATTCATCCACCCTTTCATATAACACGGATTCCCAATTACAGAATTGCAACTCAAGCATAGTAACATTCTCTCAACTCTATAATTGGACACATTACCAAAGGTTTCAAAAACCGAAGAACCAATAAGGGATTCTCCATACTAATCTCTTTTCAACTCCTATGGCCATAAGGTAGAACACCGAACAAAACGTCATTATAAATATCATATAGCCCACGAGTTCATTATTAACAAAGTACAACCTCAAGTCCAACATCATCATTAACCTCCCAAGGTATTTCCATCATAACTCACATCATAATCCTCAAGTAATATGATTCAACTTACCGAAACCTTACTACTTCAAACGAGTCTCCAATACCATAAGATAAGATCATACCTTTAAATCAAAGAACTATAGCCAAATGCTTTTCCACCAAGCCTATACTCACAAACACACAATAGGAAACCACAAGACGTCACTTAGTCTCAAAAGCATTTTACACCTCAAGGTATCATCCAAATATTCTCACTTAGAACAACTAGCTCCAATTTAGATATGATCCTAAAGACACTCTAATATTACTAAACTCCTAAGCTCAAAAGATTAAATCACTAATGGTTTAAGAAGTCCTAGCCAACTCATTCAACCTTACACCATCAAATACCATGAACTATCAACACATTAGTCATGGCAAGCATCAAGCATTAAATCATCAAACTTATCTTACTACCTTTCCTTAGAGTTACAACCAATCATCAATATCGGGTGAATTTAGATCTACACCATTTTCCTCAAATCACAAATTCATTCTTACAACCACTAATATTCCACAAAGTTCAAAGTTCTTCCGACCAAGTATAATATACCACAAACAAATAGGTATGACATCCATAAAAATGTTGCAAGAGGAAGGTAAGGATACTAATGGCAAGAGAGAGGAAACTATCAAGATTAGTTTAAGAGGCAAACAAGTTGGAAGAGAAATTAAAGAAGCACCTATATAGAAAAAAGGAAAAAGGTACATTAAAGGCACAAGAGATCAACGATGAGGGAGAAGTACAATTCAAATAGGCTCGTCGATCTATAATCTTCGGCCAAAGATTACTTCTTCTTGCCAACCTATGGTCTACCTCATAATGGTTGATACAAACAAACATAACATCATTTAACACAATCAACAAACAAGTTAGAACCTAACAAACATCAAGTACACCAAAGACTACCAAGTAAAGTCCTTAATTTCTACCCATCTCTCATTTATTATTTCAAGGTCTAGTAGTTTAAGTTTTGGGTTCACGTGTGTGCGTCGGGAGCGTTTAAGCTCTGATACCAACTGTGACAACCCTCGCGAATGCGGAAAGATAAAACATACAAGCATGTGGAAATCATATAGCGGAAATATGAAGTTTTTAAAAACTTGTATACATGCAAGGAAAGAATACGAGGAGTGTCATATATTACAAACTAGAGTACGAATTATACCACACCAAGAGACGAAGTCTCTCCAACAGGTTAACAAGTAAAAGTGATCTTACAAAATAGATGGGGTATTTTCGAAATAGATGGGGTATTTTCGAAATAGATGGGGTATTTTCGAAATAGAATTAGCAACTAGCTAAACAACGTCTAGAGGTGTTTCATCCAGGGACAACGCCCGCTAGCTCACACCCGAACCCAAAATAGCATAAGCAAAAAGCCATCCATGCAAGCAACCGGTTCATTAATGAAAAACATGAACGCCACAGTCAGTGGGGAGTAACTCAGGGTTCTCCCAGCCATATCACATTAAACGTACATAGAAGGAAATACAAAAGTAGAGCATGCATACATATAGATATACATGTGAGATACGATAAGGATAGATAGGCAATTCAATATATAATGATAAGAGCATATGAAGTACAAGTTCGAATCCATCATGTTATACAAAGACTCGGGGAAGACACTCTTAGGCAACCGAATACGCTCACTAGGGCTTGCATTTCACCGTTAGCGGGTTTTTATTATAAGATTGATAGATTGAGGGACTCGACAGGACAAACCACGTAAGTCATGCGATGATCACAATAAATACAACATATTATCATCCATTCACGAACCAAGACCTTGACGGTGTCAAGTCATGCAATGACCATGAATACAATCATGAAATCACGCATTCAAAGACCACGACACAAAGACGACAATTCTCACGGTAAATGAAACGCACTAGCATCGTGTACATGGCAAGTATGATTAAAAGGCATCCGCGGGATGAAGCATTTCCCGGAACTCACACACGATAAAGCATTTCGCGTATGTAGACTAATTTCCTCCTGGTAGGGCGACGATAATAATACGGTTCCTAGTCTAAACCTGGCCAGATTCTCGGAATAAATCATGTTCCGATTCGACATGCGATAAAGCATTTTGCATCCAAGACTCGGTCTTA
>JAIUZE010073656.1:0-14895 GCA_022085475.1 Heliosperma pusillum | reverse complement strand
ACTGTTGTATTTCCTTATATGTACGTTAAAGGTGATATGGCTGGGAGAACCCGGAGTTACTCCCCACTGACTGTGGCGTTCATGTTTTTCATGAATGAACAGGTTGCTTGCATGGATTGACTTTTTGGATATGATATTTTGGGGTTCGGGTATGAGCTAGCGGGCGTTGTCCTTGGAAGATTTACCTCTAGACGATTTTAGCTTATTTGCTAAACACTTGATCTTTAATAACATTTTGAGAGACTCCGTCTCTTTGTTATTTTTCGCACTTATTTGTAATATTTTGACACTCCTCGTTTTATTTAACTTGCATGTATAAAAGTTTTTAAAAACTACCTATTTCCGCATTATAATTCACATGCTTGTTTGATTTATTATTCCGCATTCGCGAGGGTTGTCACAGTTGGTATCAAAGCTTTATCGCTCCCGACGCACACACGTGAACCCTAAACTTAAACTACTTGACTTTGAAATAATAAATGAGAGATGGGTAGACTTAAGGACCTAAGGTGGTAGTCTTTGGTGTACTTGATGTTTGTTAGGTTCTAACTTGTTTGTTGATTGTGTTGAGTGATGTTATGTTTGTTTGTATCTACCATTTTGAGGTGGATCATTGAGTTACCTAGAAAAAGTATACTCTATCGAAGATTTGAAGATTGACAAGCCTAATTGAAGTATATTTCTTTCTTATCTTTGATTTCTCTCGTTCTTAATGTATCATGCTCTTTTGCTTCTGTCTAAGTGTTTCTTTCTCTTCCAACTTGTTTGCCTCTTGGAAATTACTCTTGATAGTTCCTCCATCTTACCATTGGTATCCTTACCTTCCTCTTGTAACATTTTTATGGATGTCATACCCAATTGTTTGTGGTATATTATACTTGGTCGGAAGAACTTTGAATTTTGTGGAATATTAGTGATTGTTAGAATAAATTTGTGATTTGAGGAAAATGGTGTAGATCTAAATTCACCCTATAATGATGATTGGTTGTATCCCTAAGGAAAGGTAGTAAGATAAGTTTGATGATTTTAATGCTTGATGCTTGTCATGACTAATGTGTGGATAGTTCATGATATTTGATTGTGTAAGGTTGAATGAGTGGCCAAGACTTCTTAACCCATTAGCGATTTAATCTTTTGAATTTAGGAGTTTGAATGATGCCTTGAGTTGTAAAATGCTTTTGAGATTATGTGACGTCTTGTGTTTCCTATTGTGTGTGTGAGTATAGGCTTGGTGGAAAAGCTTTTGGCTATAGTTCTTGGATTTAAAGATTTGATCTTATCTTATGGTATCGGAGACTCGTTTGGAGTAGTAAGGTTTCGTTGTAAGTTGAACCATATTATTTGAGGATTATGATGTGAGCTATGATGGAAATACCTTGGGACGTTAATGATGATGTTTGACTTGAGGTTGTACTTTGTTATTAATGAACTCGTGGGCTATATGATGTTGATAATGACGTTTTGTTCGGTGTTCTACCTGGTGGCCGTAGGAGTTGAAAAGAGATTAGTATGGAAAATTCCTTATTGGTTCTTCGGTTTTTGAAACCTTTGGGAATGTGTCAAATTATGGAGTTGAGAGAATGTTACTATGCTTGAGTTGCAATTCCGCAATTGGGATTCCGTGTGATATGAAAGGATGGATGAATTGGGTTGGAGTCGATTTATCAAATCTAGGTGTACCTTACTTTGATGATTGTACGTGGTATGATGGTCCCTTGTAAGAGGCCTTTGTAAAAGAATAATTAAGTTGTTTTACTATCGCCTTAAGTTTGAAAGGAGAAATTTTGTGGATTAAACCTTAAACCATTGCTCGTGCCATCATTCCTTTTCATTTCCATTCTTGAATGTTTTTTGTCAAGATTGATCTTTAAGAAATTACAAGCTCGTACTTTCTTTCTTGCTCCGATATCTTCATAACTCTACTATCTGCTTTGTCTCTTCCTTGACCTCGTTATTTTCAGCGCTCCTCTCTTGTAATCTCGTGCCTTATTTATTCTCGTGTTCTCCTTGAGATTCCGTACCGTTTTCTATCTCGTTGCTCCTTCATCTTTTCTCTAGTGGATTGGATATTCCGTTTGTAAGGCTCAGAGAATAAGCGTGATGTAATTTGGGATTCTTTATTTAGAATATGTGTCCTTGGATTGAGCAAATTTCATGCTGTATTTCATCATGGGAAATATGACTTAAGCTCTAGGATGAATCCTAATAGTGATAATGTATCCTCTCTTAGTAGTTCTAGATTTGGACATTGGTATTGTAGTGATATTTTGAGAATTGAGTTGATCATGCTAATAGTTTGTTGATGTTGAGTAGTATAGCGGTTGCTTGGGATATCATTTGAGAATTTGATGTCTCTTATTGGTGGATTGTAAAAGAGACTTTGCTTTAGAGGAATTGAGTTGGTACCCAAAGTTTGAGGAATATTGTCATAAATGAAAATCGTTTCATTTTGAGTTTTAGATGAATTAGATGATTTGAATGGTTGTTTGATTGCCAAGTGATTGATCATTTGGGTTTGTAATTAGTAATTCTCTTTTATTCTTAAGGAATCATAGTTTGAGATTGAAAAATGTTCGTTCCAAGCTTTGGATAGTGAGTGCTCAATTGTTACGGAATATAGAGATAGAATGGTGAACCCATTCATCTTGAGGATTAGTAACCTTCGTAGTTTGCTAATGTGGCTATTTATGGTTGAGGCTTCGAGCGTAGTAATGATCGAATTAAGGATGTTATGGCATATTAAAGAATTCTTATAACCGATAATGGATTGTGGATTTTCCGTTGTCGTGAGACTTAAGATGAGTTTTCTTTGGTTAGTGGTCTCAGATAGAGTTTGATGAATCTAAGGATTTTATAGTACGTTAAAGGACCTCCCCTGCAGATTTCAATCTATGGACCCTAGACGATGCTAATTTGGTTTGAATGGTTATGTTGATGACTTAAGGTCTCGTGATTATGGAATATTTCAGTAGAAATCTAATGATTGAGAATGATGAATTGCAAATTGGGTAAATTGCATTCTCTTGAGGAATTGGTTTATTATTAGAGTTGTGATGTCGAATTCTTGTAGATCTTCCTGCCGATTTTATTGTCCTCTTCCTATCCCTAGGAGTGCGATTTGTTTTGTTTTTGCGTGTTTTGTATACATTTTCATTCACTAATTTGTGTTTGTGATGCTCGAGTCGCTCTATGTACGTGTAATGTGTTCTTATTTTGATTTGAGCTTTGAGAAAACCTTCGAATTTCCATATTGTATTTCTAAAATTAACTTTTCAAAAAAGTCCAAAGATATATTTTGTACCTTCTTTTTGGAGAAAATAGACTTCTTTTGCTTTTATACCTGGATTTTGCGTTTGGTTGGATGTTTGGACTTGTTATTGGAGACGTCTGGTGACTAGTCCTGCACTTACTAACGTTTGTTTTGAATTTTGATTTCACTATTTCGACTTTAATTTGATTTGGATAATTAGAGTTCTCGTTCGCGACGAGCATTCTTGTGATCCGTAAATAGAGTTTCGCTCTAATGAAAATTCTTCTTTAACCCGTTTTCTAGATGAACTTCGTTTCATAAATGTTTCCCTTATAAAAGTTTTCGTATTAATTTTGAAAACCGATTCTTATCCTTGATACTTTTGTTTTCTACTCTCAAGTTTCGAGGACGAAACTTTTTTAAAGGAGGGGTGATTGTAACACCCGGAAATGTACCCTATTTTTCTAGTAGAAATATTTTACGAAATCTTTTCAGCAAATTTAAGTTTTAATTTAGAATTTTATGTTTCGAGTCGAATTTAGAAATTTCCGAGTTCGTATTTGTAATTTCCGCGAGATTCCACTGCAATCCCGTTTTAAGCGAGTTGGACTTTCTTGACTTTTGTGAGTCAGTTTACTTTTTCTTGACTTGTGAGTCAGTTTGACTTTTCTTACTTTTTGAGTCTCTTTACTTTTCGTGACTTTGAGTCGTCCTTTCACCTTTCTGAACTTTTGAGCGTCTTGACTTTTCTTGACTTTTGAGCCTCATTGACTTTTCGTTGACTTTTCCGACGCACCCTTTACATATACTTCCCTCCAACCTACCCTAATCATTTCTCACAATTCATTTCTTTCCTTCTTCTCTTAAGAAACCATCAAACCTTGCCTCCATAATCTTTTCGATCTTCTAATCATCGTATCTCATTCGTTTTCCGCTCAAATTCACGTAAGTTCGTCTTATTCTTCCCCTCTTAGCTTCCTCTATCCGTATTGGTAATAAAATTACCGTCTTTCGCGCTTTTTAAATTATCCGTCTTTCTCAAGGTGAATGATATTCATCTTTTATTATCTAATTGTATGTAGGTGGAGACTAGGAAGGTTTAGTAATCGACTAAAGACGCGTAAAGGTAACGGTGAAGGGTTACTCGATATCATTTACGTGTTTTACATGATTATATGCTAGAAATCGTATTAGAATACGATTAGTAAGTTTAGGAATCATGTTATGGATGATGATTGTTGTTATTTGATGATTGTTGATGATGAATATTGATTGTGGATAGTTATTAGAAATGATTATGAGAATTGGAAATAAAAGGATTGAATTTATGTTGAAGGTTCTCGGGTGAATTAGTCACACATCTCACGGTCGTGAGATGGCATGTCACGGTCGTGAAACCTCATTTCACGGTCGTGAAATACAAGTCACGGTCGTGACTTGCGCAGTTTCACTGCACTGACCGTTTTTGGTAGAATGATCATATCTCCTTCGTTACTTGCTTGTTTGGGGCTTGTGACCATTCGTTGGAACCGTAAGAGGATAAGCTATCACCTCGACTTGGAATTTCTGCATTCCCATATCTAGAACTCTAGTTATGACAGTTTGAAGTGAACCCTTGTTTAAGTTAGGTTCCAAACTTGTTGTTTTGGAGAGTTATCTATGTTTCTTATTTATTATGCTTCTTAAACTTGGTCTAATGCTTGGGTATCATGTATTGATTCATGTTTTTGGATATATGATATCTCATTCGCATGTATCACATGTTTTGTGACGGTTTTCAATATGTCCCACTTTGAGTCGGTTTTACAAATGATACGGTTTGAGCACTATTTTGTCTTGTGCTTTGTACTCTCATTCCCTTGGCTACCTTCCCGTTCGTAAGGCTGGAATGTCGGAACAGAGAGGTATCCTACTGCTTAAATGCATGTGTTAGTGGGCATATGACGACGTTGTTGGGAGTTGAACGCTATGCATTGATCGACCCGGCCGTCAAATGTTGTATACTTGCGAGGTGTTGTTATTTGCATGTAGCGTACCGCTTGTTATGTGGCTAGAGCTCTTTTCCGCCCCTTTCGTGAATGTCGACCGAATTTGGGGTACTCGGCGTCTATGATTGACCGAGTCTTGGATGAGAAACGTTTATCGCATGTCGAATCGGAACATGATTTATTCCGAGAGTCTGGCCAGATTTAGACTAGGACCGGGTATTTATTATCGTCGTCCTACCGGAGGAAATTAGTGAACATATACGAAATGTGATCGTGTATGCGTTACAGGGAAATGATTATCCCGTGGATGCCTTTTAATCATACTTGCCATGTACACGATGCTAGTGCGTTTCATTTACCGTGAGAAAGGTCGTCTTTGTGTCGTTGTCTTTGAATGTGTGATTTCATGATTGTATTCATGGTCATTGCATGACTTGACACCGGCAAGGTCTTGGTTCGTGAATGGATGGTAATATGTTGGATATTATGTGATCATCGCATGACTTGACTTGGTTTGTCTGTCGAGTCTCAATCTTATCAATCTTATACCGCTAACGGTGAGATGCAAGCCCTAGTGAGCGTATTCGATTGCATAAGAGTGTCTTCCCGAGTCTTTGAATAACATGATGGTTACGGATTGGATTTCCACATGATCTTATCATTTTCTATAGAATTGCCTATCTAATCTTATCGCAACTCACATGTATATATATATGCATGCATGCTTTACTTTCGTATTACCTTATATGTACGTTTGATGTGATATGGCTGGGAAAACCCGGAGTTACTCCCCACTGACTGTGGCATTCATGTTTTTCATGGATGAACAGGTTGCTTGCTATGGATGACTTTTTGGATACGATATTTTGGGGTTCGGGTGTGAGCTAGCGGGCGTTGTCCCTGGAAGTTCACCTCTAGACGATAAAAGCTAGTTTTGGTTAAACACTTGTTCTTTGCTAGCATTTTAAGAGACCCCGTCTCTTTATTGTATATTCCGTACTTAGTTTGTAATATTTTGACACTCCTCGTCTTATTTAACTTGCATGTATAAAAGTTTTAAAAAAAAACTACCTATTTCCGCATTATAATTCACATGCTTGTTTGATTTATTATTCCGCATTCGCGAGGGTTGTCACATAATGAAGCAAGGAAGACTCAATGTTCACACAAGGAGTTACAATGCAAACAATAGGTAATGAAGCAAGGAAGACTCATTGTTCACACAACCAGTTACAATATAACAAAGGGTAATGAAGCAAGGAAGACTCATTGCTCACACAAGGAGTTACAATGCAATAATGGGTAATGAAGCAAGGAAGACTCATTGTTCACACAAGGAGTTACAATGCAAACAATGGGTAATGAAGCAAGGAAGAATCATTGTTCACACAAGGAGTTGCAATGCAAACAATGAGTAATGAAGCAAGAAAGACTCATTGTTCACACAAGGAGTTACAATGCAACAATGGGTAATGAAGCAAGGAAGACTCATTGTTCACACAAAGAGTTACAATGTAACAACGGGTAATGAAGCAATGAAGACTCATTGTTCACACAAGGAGTTACAATGCAAACAATGAGTAATCAAGCAAAGAAGACTCATTGTTCAAACAAGGAGTAACAATGCAAAAAATGGGTAATGAAGCAAGGAAGACTCATTGTTCACACAAGGAGATACAATGCAGTAATGGGTAATGAAGCAATAATAACCCAACTTTTGCATTCTCGTCACAAAAATATCTCATTACTCAACTAAAGTGCATTTTTTAGATGATATTTTGTAAATTACTTTGATAAATCTTTAAAATTTGATATCATATAAATAAAAATTTAATCAAAATCTAAATTACTTTATATATATTTTATGTAAAATAAAAATAATAAGTAAAAGAAACCAACTTGACACTCATAATTTTAATTATCTCAACTGATGGTCATTCATCCACATAATAATACCATGTAAATATTACATTATCAAACTGAAACGAAGGGAGAATTTGTAAAAGTAAGAAAATTCGTCTTGATTAAACTCTATAGAGAAAACCTTTTTATTTTATAGGTAATACCAAAAAACTAAAGAAAAAACCGATTAAACTTTTATTTTCATAATATCAGATTTAAAAGATTTATCAAAATATCATTCTTTAGTTTTCTAAAAATAAGTGAGATAGTTGAGTAATGAGATATTTTTGTGATGAAAATGCAAAGATAGGATTATTATTATTTAAATTGAAAGGTTGGGTTATTTTTGGAAGATGTAACAAAGGTTGGGTTATTTTCATTAACTTTGCCTATAGAAAAACAAAAAAATAAAAAATGTTACTACTAAAGAATTTGTGAAAAACAAAAGAGGGGGATGCCAGCGATATGCTATTGACACTCACATTTGTACCGATATATACCCAAACTCGAGCATAGCCCCGTCACTTAACTTGACGCACCTTACCCAGAAAGTTGGTGACAAATATTATGTTAGCAATTTACCATTACCAAAAGCCGGAGACAAATATCATGTTAACATTACAATTTACCAATAACTCAACAAGGAGATCACATACGCTCGAAACAGAACCTGAGATAACAAGGAGGGCTCATACACCCAAATCAAAGACAAATAGACAAACGCTCCTCAACAAAAAGAATAAGGCCTATGGCGTATCTTATCTACAAGGCTAGGGCAAGATAAGTTAAATTGGGTGTATTCAACCTTTTTCGTCGTGTTGAAGAAACAAAGAAGCTTTTCTGGACTGCATATTATGCTGAACATCAAATTGATGAACTTGTACTTCATAATATAAGAAACACACACGCATAAATGAATAAATCTGCTTTAGAGGTGATAAATAACTCCTTCTTAAAAAACATACAGAATGCACCAAATGTTACATCTGAAATTCCTTCGTTCAAGTTAATCTTGTATAGGATATTCCCCTATAAGCGAGACCTAAAGTAAGAAAATAGACTTTGAAGGAAAGTAACGATGCATCCCTTCCATCCCTTACCTAAAGTAAGAAAACAGGCTTTGATTCTAATAGCCGTAAGAGGTCAGACTTGTCACATAATGACACTAACACAAAATTAAAGGCTTTTCGAATTTGAAAGTTGGATTCCAGTGTAAGCATCAAGGGACAGAATCACATGAAATACGCAAATCGTCATTTAAATTGATAGCAAGCTTTGTCGAACAGCTTAATAGAAAATAAATCTAATTCTTTACTAAACTAAATTAGAAAACACTTCATTGTATAGCAGAACAATACTTCTATTAGAAGCTTGGAAGTTGGCAAGAAAACAAGAGTATAAGAGGTCAATATCATTCATTTATACAGAAGAATATTACATCATTCAATCATATATCTTATAAGTAAACGCGAGACTATAAGGAGTTAGCTATGTTACTTCGATACTTCACTTAGTTGACGTATTCCGTATCCGATACGTATCTAGCATGATACGATATGACACTTCGATACTTAATTTTTGACCAAAATATTGAAAATTCTACACAAAATAGCCGTATCCGATACTTCGATATGTATCATGTCAGATACTTGCACATTTGTCAGAGTAACATAGGGGGTTAGTATTGTAAAAGGGAGAAACCTTATCCCAAATGAACCTATTAATTATAAATTCACAAAAAATGACGGAATTCTTAAACCAAGTGGCAACTAAATAGAAGGATAAATACAGACTAAGAGTTTTTAGATTGTTAAAAAAAAAAAAGCACGTTAACAGTACAAATATACTATTGCAACACTATCATGAGCTTCTTGCTTCACTAGCGTGAAACATTAGCACAAGTCAGAGAATTGCAACTTCAACTATACAGAGTATTTGTTTACGACTAAAGCAAGTTGTTATCAATATGTGTTATAATTTTGCATCTTTTATACTTGTATACAGTTAAAAACTTAAAATGATGTTACAAAAAAAAGGATATCCAAGTAATCAGGTAAGCCACAACGTAATGTTTAGTAAGACCCAAAGAATCAAACACCGAATAAAGTTTATAGGGATGGAGAACATACATACCTCCACAATTGTGGAGCGATCATCCTAAAAGGCAAACAATAAATCTCTTTCAAAAACTGGCGGAACCTGATGTAATTTTGAATAGCCTAAGAGCTCATACAAATCCTGAGAAATGAAAAGATAAAAACTATTCACTATCCAACTGCTGCATCTCTGAAGACAATTGCTCCATCGCTGAAGACACCTTAGAACGTTGGTGGACCCATGATTTCTTATCATCTTTCCTCTCTTCAATCCTAAATAAACAAATTCAGCTTCTGATTTCTCTTAACACGTCCAGAGACGTCAGAACTATGGGGGGAGGGGGGTGAGTTGTTGGCATTACTAAAATGAAGTCTGAGTGGGGGCCTCTCATTTAATCTGAATGTATTATTGCTTGCCTCAATCCCACATGAATCCTTCAACACACCTTCATTCTCAGTCATCCCACCATATGTACCCATCATAATACCATGGTTTCTTAGAAAACATATGGACGGGGGTTCCACGAAAGAAACTTGCTTATCATCGTAATGCAAAGGTGGAGCAAGAAAAGGGTTCACCTTAGTCTCTATCATATCATTGCAGACCAAATGCTCAACCAGCTCAACTCCCTCCTTTACTTTAGCACCATCAACATGCTCATCATCAACCAGCTCAACTACCGGAAACGCGGGTAACCAGGGTGGGATATGTTCCGGAGGGGGTTTAACTCCCAATTGCACAGAAGTGGAAGGGAAGTTAGATTGTTTAGAAAGCTGAAAGCTGGTAAGATGAAATACAAAGGGTACATTCTCAACAAAATTAACATACTGTTGAATCTCCTTAACAACACCTGAATTGGGAAGCAAACGATGAAGATGAGAAGCACCAGGAAAGCCTTAAAGTAACCCTAAATCTTTGAATCCTTGTATTAAATCAAACAAATTACATTCTGACCAACCAGAGTAGAGATTCGAAGCTTTACCAACTTCTTTCAGATATCAAATCGCATTTGTGGAGTCGCCGCCAACTTTTGTGGAAGTTGGAACCGTTCGAATACTTTATGCGATGTCAAAACACAAAGGAATGACATGAACACTAAAACCTCGTTACCCTTAGCATTCTATGTCTAGAATGACTCTCTTGGATGCCAATGAACAAAAATGTTCACAGAGATCTGGAGTAAGGGGTGAGGGTACGTATTAGGAAGTTCTTTTGATCGAACACCTAATCCCGCCCGCCTCGATAGCGGCCTCTACTAATGATTAGGGAAACTCTTCTATTATGTTAGGTTCATATACCAACTCATAAGACTCTTCTTATGATTAACTAATTAACTCTTTAATTAGTTTATGCAAGATCTAGTTACATGCTAATAAAAATAAACAAGATGAAGAAAAGAACGGTTTCCTCACATTGCTTGTGTCGAGTATGGGCACAAGGAAAGGACTCCTTCCTCTCCTTGTTCTTAAGCTAATAGATCTAGGGATGAACTTCATAAGTCTCAAGTGTAGAGACACTCCTCTTGGATGCACCTAGACTATCCCACATACATCTTCTACCTTGTATTACTAGACAAGATAAAGAGGTTCCCTTAATACATATTATTACTACTACTAGTAATCTTTCAAGTATGAGTGTATATCAGATCTTAATAATAAAACAACTTGATTGATTCTATTATTATAGTGAGATAAGTTGTAGTGTTCAAAACACATAACTGATTATGTGAGTAAAAGATGAGAACTTATTCTCTCTTGCTCACCTACGGAGCCGTCGGACATGGGGCATGGTGAAGGGGACAAACATGCTTGCTTTTTCCCTTATCCATGTCACTAGGGTGGCTTTAGGCTAATTAGGGGTATTAATGTTGTCTTAGCATTAATCACAATGCATGAACATCCTAATACCTAACCACCCAAAAAACGGCTCCATCATGTAATATGGATCCCATTTTAAATTTCACATTTTGTCATTTGTCATATGTGTAACATGTGACAAATTGTATTTATAAAATTATATTTAACAAATTAAATACAATCTTATAACAAATAAATTACATTTAACACTTTAAGTGACAATCTATAATTACATTTGTGTAAAATGGTTTGTCACACATGTAGTTAATATAATTTACAACCTATTGTAATCATATTTAACCAATCAATCTTATCTCTAATGTTTCATAAACATTATACAACTTTGGTAATATAACATTTAATTACCATTATACATCTCATTTAATCATATTATAATAAGATGTAATTTTCATATACAGATTGAACACATTCAATCCAAGGGATTAATTAATCTGTATCGTTATACAATTAATTAACTTTATGATTTGTGAATCATCCTTTCGGTGTGACCTCAAGGGATCAACTGATCACCACCGTCATACGACAGTAATGTCAAACTCTAGAAAGCCAATCATTACCAATTAATGTGGATCACTTGACTATAATGTTAATCATCCCTTTGTATTCTTATTAATGAGATATAATTAAGTGATCGCACTATGGTTGAGGACACTTACTCCAACAATCTCTGACTTGTTCGAAACAAGTGTGCGTCACCAATTCTCTTGTCTTGATTTAAATCTCCTACTCAATTCAAGGTGTCTTGCAGGTCGTACTTGCACGTGATCATATCTAGAGTGGTTTCCTCGATCAGGAGAGTAACTGTCTGACCAGAATTATCTACCGTAGATACCTTCCGAGCGTGGCCACGCATTTCCAGTTCACTACTCCTCGAGTGGCCTTGAAATATTGGATAACACTGAAAAGTGGTTGGACAATTCCTATCGCATTATTTCCTTCGTTCACTCACAGTCCTTCATAACCAAATAATTGCCCATTCACCCATTTTTACAGAATGGCTTGGGGCAAAAATCAAAGTTAATCAGAAACTATGTCGACTTGGGCGAATAGTCTCTAGTCTAAAGAATTGACTCAAAAAGAATACTAGAGTAGCTCTCGCCAAGACCAGGCTTTATGAATTGCCAGAACTCTATAAGCGGTCACTGCTCGACAGAGTATCCCATACAGTCTGTCTATGTGATCGACTAGTCATCTCATATGACTCTATGGCACTTGAACTTGCCATCAATCGCATCACACTCCAGTCACTTTGAGACGTCACCTCAAGTAAGCAACTAGGGGCCAAGTGTAACAACCCGAAAAGTACCCAATTTTTTCTAGTAAAAATATTACTAACACTTTTCAGCAGACTTAAGTTTTTAAAATAGAATTTATTGTTTCGAGTCGTATTTTGAAATTCCGAGTTCGTATTTGGAATTTTTGAGAGATTTCATGAAAAGACCGTTTTTAGTCATCTTTGACTTTTCTTGACTTTTAAGTCGTCTTTGACTTTTTCTTGACTTTTTAAAGTAGTCATTGACTTTTCTTGACTTTTAAGTCGTCATAAACTTTTCTTGACTTTTAAGTCATCTTTGATTTTTCTTGACTTTCAGTCAACTTTGACTTTCGGTGACTTTTTCCCGACTCGCCTTATAAGTTTGAAGACCGAAATTTTATTTAAAAAAATAATATTTTTGATTTATTTTTATTTAGATTTATTAGAATTTATGATAATTTAATAAAATTATTTTGAATTTATGCGGAATTTATAATAAGGTTTTACGGTTTAAACCCGGGAATCATTTAACTATTCCCGACTCATCGTAAATCCCGAAACAAACCCGAAACTCGACTTTGGCATGAGTCACACGCCCCATGTCATCTTTTTCCACTCACTTTGGATATTTTCATTCTTTTGATTAAACTAATAATAATATCTTAGATATTTATAACTTTATCGATCCGTCAACTGAAATTACGCAAATCGCTCGAAAAACAGATCCGATTTCTTCTAACATCACACGGCTCCCTCTCCTCTAATAGGACTAGATATTTTCTTTATTTTTCATTACAATAACATAATATCTAGATATTTGATTTAATTAACTTAATATCTAATTAATTATCTTATTATAATAATAAAACCCGAGTCAATTCTGTAACAACAATTTCAAAACCCGACTCATTATTTCTTCTATATGTACACGGCTCACACTCCATCATTACTCACTAACAACTTTTCATTTTACAATAAATCAAATTAAGATCTAATTAACACTTTCTTTAATCGTTCTTCATCGTTCTTCGTCGTTCTTCGTCGTTCTTGAGCAAAATCGTCATAAAACCTTCATTTCTTATTCAAATCCGTCCTAACTTATATTTCTAGAATATCCTCTTCGCTCTCCATCTTCTAGTACGGTTTATTTTCAATTCCGTCAAAATCGTTTTCAACATTTAATTATGGAAAATCAAGTTTAAGTTCTAATAATGTTTTTCTTGTCATTTCTTATAGGGGAAGATTTTGAAGACGAGTTTGGTGACTCGTATATCTTAGGCGAAGACTAGAAGACGGGTTTCTTAGTTCTTAGTTCTTATTATTTTGGTGCTACTTGATTTTAGCTAGCTAAGGTAACGATTCCGAGTTACTCGACGAATCAATGTTACATACTTTAGTTGTTGTTTATGATTTACGGTTTTTAATTAGTAACATGATAAGTAATCATTTTGATGATGTGGTATGAATTTATGACATATTTGGTGTTCTTGACATATTTGGATGATTTGTTAATAATCATGAATTTTTGTATGATGATGGTTTAATGGGTTGTTAAAATGGTTGTTTGATAATCAAAACATGTTGGAAATAATTTGGGGTTGTTTGTTGGTGGGGCCGTGAAAGGTGGCTGTTTTGGGGGGCTGGAAACCGGTCCAAACCAGGCCGGTTCAGGCCGGTTCAGACCCGGTCCAGCCCGGTCTGGTTGGTCCGTGTGTGGTCCTTGTGGGTTGTGTCGATACTTGATTGTTTTGTTGTTGTTTTGACGGGTTTTAAATATGTTATGCATGCGGGAAATTTTAAGACACGGTTTTAAAAATGTCAAACCAAAACAGCCCAAATGGGCCGGTTTATTCTCGGCCCAAATCAGCCCGTGGGTCCCTTTCATGGACTTGTGACGATTTTTGAGTTATTGCTATTTTATCGTGTTTTGTAATATTTAGCAAGTGGGAAATGTTAATAAGTAAAATATTTAATTAAAAAGGTTTTTCATAAAATTATTATTTCTCACATGTTAGAAATTATAATACGAGATTATAGTTAAATTTGATATCCTTTAAGTCAAGCGGGTTTTTAGTAAGATTTAATAAATCACATGTTAGAAGTTTTAATAAAATAACATGTAATGAATATGTTGATTTTATGTCTAAGTGTGAATTGGTAAAGACTCTGTTTCTAGCCGGTTTGACCAAACGGGTTTGGTCAAACTAAGATCTAGTCAGCCCCGTTTTGACTGATGACCCGTCGCGGGACTCGGGTCGGGGATGTGTCTTCAGGTAAGGTTTTATTTAATGAATGAATGAATGAGCCTTAGTAGATATGAGGCGGTATGATATTTGAATATGATTTATGTGCAATTAGTCACATGATAGGAAGTTTTTCCCGTGACTGTTTGATTATATGGTTGGTGTCGTGTTGACTAAGTACCCATAGAGAATTATGAGTATATGGCGTCTTGACCATTCTAATTCTAAATGAGTATCTTGGCCCATGACATTGATAGGGCCTTACTATCTTATTAACGGCATA
>JAIUZE010073655.1:0-24822 GCA_022085475.1 Heliosperma pusillum | reverse complement strand
AATTCCAAATACGAACTCGAAAATTCTAAATTCGACTCGGAACTTAAAATTATAAATTAAAACTTAAAATTACTGAAAAGATTTCGTAAAATATTTCTACTAGAAAAATAGGGTACATTTCCGGGTGTTACAGCTAGCTTCAAGTCCCAATCCTTCAAGGACTTGCTGACCAGGCACCTCAAGATCCTCCCTAGAGTCTTGTTTGTGACCTCAGTTTGGCCATCAGTCTGAGGGTGGTGAGAAGTGCTGAACAAAAGCCTGGTCTTCAAGAGCCTCCATAGTGTTTTCCAGAAGTAACTCATGAACTTAACATCCCTGTCTGAGACTATTGACTTAGGAACCCCATGTAGCCTCACAATCTCCTTCAAGTATAGCTCAGCAACACTTGCAGCATCCTCAGTCTTCTTGCAAGCCACAAAGTGAGCCATCTTGCTAAACCTGTCAACAACAACCATTACAGAATCCTTACCCCTTTGTGTTCTAGGTAGTGCAACAATAAAGTCCATGCTCACATCCTCCCAAGGTTTGTTTGGCACTGGTAGTGGAGTGTAAGGTCCAGTCTGGAAAGAACTCTTGGCTTGTTGACATGAGGAGCACCTCCTGAGGACAACCTGAACATCCCCTATCATCCTGGGCCAGTAGAATTGATCCTGCAGTATATCAAGTGTCTTTTGAACCCCAAAGTGTCCCCCTAGTCCTCCTGAGTGTACTTCCCTGATGAGTAGATCCCTGTAAGAACCCCTTGGAATGCATAGCTTGTTTCATTGGAACAAGAACCCCTCCTGCAGCATGTACTTCCCCCCTTGAGTCCTTCCTCCTCCAGTTTGTGTGATCCATTCCTCAGCAAAGTTAGGGTCCTCCTTGTACAATTCTTTCAGAAATTCAAACCCCAACACCCTTTGCTCCATGACTGCTAATAAAGAATGCCTCCTTGATAGTGCATCTGCCACAACATTCTGCTTCCCCTCCTTATACTTACTAGAGAATGTAAAGGATTGTAGAAACTCCACCCACTTGGCATGCCTGTGATTCAGCTTGTGTTGGCCACTGATATATTTCAGTGCCTCATGATCTGAGTGCAGAACAAAAGGCTTTGGCTTCAAGTAGTGCCCCCAATGCATGACTGCTCTAATGATGGCATAGAATTCCTTATCATAAGTGGAGTACTTGAGCTTGGCACCATTCAGTTTCTCACTGAAATAAGCAACTAGCTTTTGCCCTTGTATCAACACTGCCCCAATGCCAACCCCACTAGAATCACATTCCACCTCAAACAGTTGATCAAAGTCAGGTAGTTTAAGGATTGGAGTCTCACACATCAACCTCTTGATCCTCTCAAAGGATTGTTGGGCCTCCTTAGTCCACTGGAACTCCCCTTTCTTCAAGCACTCAGTGATGGGTGCTACAACTGAACTGAAGTTCTTGATGAACCTCCTATAGAATAAAGCCAACCCATGGAACCCCCTTACCTCAGTGATGGTTTTAGGTGTAGGTCATGTTTGTATGGCTGCAACCTTCTCCTGATCAACTGAGATTCCTCTTCCTGACACAATGTACCCTAGAAATGCAACCTCCTCAACCATGAAGGTACACTTCTCTAGCTTCCCATACAGCTTCTGCTCCTTTAAGATCCCAAAGATTGTTTCAAGGTGTCTGAGATGTTCCCCTCTGCTGCTACTATACACTAGGATGTCATCAATGTAAACCACAACAAATCTGCCCAAACAAGGTCTCAACACCTCTGTCATAAGTCTCATGAAGGTGCTTGGTGCATTGGATAGTCCAAATGGCATGACAAGCCATTCATACAGACCATGTTTTGTCTTGAATGCAGTCTTCCATTCATCCCCCTCTCTGAGCCTCACCTGATGGTAACCCTGCCTTAGATCAATCTTGGAAAAGACCTGAGCTCCACTTAGCTCATCAAGCATGTCATCTAGCCTTGGAATGGGGAACCTGTACTTGACTGTAATGTTGTTGATTGCTCTGCTGTCAGTGCACATCCTCCAGGTGCCATGCTTCTTAGGCACTAGTAGAGCAGGTACAGCACAATGACTTAGGGACTCCCTCACAAACCCTTTGCTCATAAGCTCCTCAATCTGCTTCTGCAACTCCTTGGTGGCAGTTGGGTCACTTCTGTAGGCTGGCCTATTTGGCAGCACAGAACCTGGGACTAAATCATTGTGGTGCTCAATCCCTCTTAGGGGTGGTAGTCCATCTGGTAACTCTCTTGGAAAGACCTCCTTGTATCTCAAGATCAAAGGCTCAACCTCTGCTGGTAACTTGGAACCTTCCCCTTCTGTAACTTCCTTAGATAGCAAGATGATCACAGGTTGTTCTTGCTTCATCTCCTTGATCATAGCTGCCTCTGATAAAAACAACACCCCATTGATTTCCTCTGGCACATTGGGACTCCCATAATTCCTCTGGTTGGGTGGTAGAGGTGTCAAGGTTACCTTCTTTCCCCCATGCCTGAAGCTATAGGTGTTATCCCTCCCCTGATGAGTGGTGTTCCTATCAAACTCCCAAGGCCTCCCTAGTAGTAGGTGACATGCATCCATTGGTACTACATCACACAACACTTCATCTTGGTATACCTTCCCAATAGAGAATGGGACCAGGCATTGCCTATCAACCCTCACCTCAGCCCCCTTGTTAAGCCATCTCAGTTTGTAGGGGTGGGGATGCTCTTGAGTAATCAGACTTAGCTTGTTTACTAGGGTGATGGAAGCTACATTGGTACAACTCCCCCCATCAATGATTAAGTTGCAGACCCTCTCTTGAATGGTGCATCTGCTCCTGAATATCAAGGACCTCTGGTCATCCTCCAATGGAGTATGTTGAGAGTGCATGGCCCTCCATAGGACCAAGTTATGGCCTGTATCAGGATGAGCCATGACCAAGTTTTGCATTGGTTCCTCCTCAGCTGTCACTACCTCTAACACCATGTTGTCATCAACCTCATACTCAACTAACCCCTCCTTCTCCCACTCTTCTACCTCCATAAGTGTCATGGTTCTCTTAGAAGGACAATCCTTCCTGAAGTGACCATAACCTTGGCATTGGAAACATCTGATTTTGTTCTCAGTTGGGGTGGGGTTGGGTCTAGAGTTTACAACTCCCTTTCCTTTGTCTGTGGTTGATTGGCTGGTTGTCTTAGGGACCTCTCCCATCCTAATACCACTGTAAGGTTTGTAAGTAGGTCTAGTAACAGGCTTAGGTAGAGCTGGTTTGGTTTTTCCCATTTTCTCAACCCTCAAAGCTAGGTTGACAACATCATCATAGGACCACAAAGGTTGCATCCTTACTCTAGCAGCAATGCTCCTATCTAGACCCTCTAAAAATCTTGCAATCCTTTGCTCAGGTTTCTCATTGACCTCACACTGGAGAGTCAATTGCTCAAAGTCCCTGAGGTATGCCTCTACAGACCTCTCTTCTTGTTTCAGTTTGGATAGTTTAATGAACAGATCTTGGGTGTAGTCTTTAGTGACAAATTTGTTTAGCATCTTCTTTTTCAGTTTTGACCAAGACCTAAGAGGTTCCTTACCCTCCTTAATCCTTTGGTGCTTTAAGTTATCAAACCATAGAGATGCATATCCTTTCAACCTTAGCACAGCAACTTTAAAAGACTTAATATCAGAGTAACTCTTGTATTCAAATACCTTCTCAACATCCCTAATCCATTCTAATAGATCGTCAGGGTTTAAACTACCAGAGAATTCAGGAATTTCTACCTTGAGATGCTTGTCAGTGTGCTTTGGAATCTCCTCATAGGTTCTGTTGCTTTCACCTGAGTCTGACCCTTCTTCCTCCTGCAGGGGCTGTCCTATTCCCATGCCCATGTGGCCACGACCTCTGCCTCTGCCTCTAGGGGGTGGTCTTCCCCTCAGTGGAGGAGCAATGTTCTCCATGACAGTGTTCAAGGCAGCCAGCACTACATTGACAGTGCCTGCTAGCTGATCCACCTTGCCTTCAATACCTGCAAGCCTCTCTTCACTCATTGGGTTATTTTTTTGTGTTTTTGTTGTAGTTAGGATAACAATGGCCTCACAACCAAAGCTCTGATGCCAGAATTGCAGTGATATTATAGGGGTGTGTATGTATTTGGACTCTTGACTCTTAACTAGCACAGGATATGGATGTTACTCAACTCCCACAGCTCAACACAGGGAATCAAACAACAAACTACACTAGTTAAGACTCCTTACCACAGCCTAGCACAGGTAAGTAGACTTGAACTAAACAACAAGCAAACACCCCACAGTCTAAGCACAGGGATATCTAACTTGCCACAGACTTAGATCAACAACCACAGCCTAGCACAGGATGTTATCAGGCCTGACTTTCAACTAAGGCAAAGCACAAGTTGGAAAGATTTTGGAAATGAGAACAATGCTCAAGTTTTTTTCATTCAATAATCAACTGCCTTGTACAAAAGAGCATGGGTCCTTATATAGGCCTCAATGCTTGATCTGATTACAACCCTAGAGTATCATCTAAGGGCCAAGATTAACTATTAAAAGATGACAAAATACTGGCTAGAAATACAGACTGCTAATGCCAAAAGAAAAACAATAAAACAGACAAAATGCAGACATTTGACAATGACATGCTCCAGGTTGTGTTTGTTGCTTGGTGTTGGCTTGGAACTTGTGGACGAGGCTCATCAATGCTCCTTCACCTTCTTCTGCAGTAGTTCTAATAGTAGGGAAGACAAGCAAAGACTTTTGGAGATAGTCTTTCAGTTTTTAGCTAGAAATGGAAATATTGCTTTTTGCTTTATGCCTTTTGGTGGGCTGTTTTGATTTGGATTTTTAGGGTAGTTGTGTTGTGTTTTGGGACTGATCCCCTAGGACTTTTTTGGACCTAGGTGAGTAAGGTTTTAGCTGGGCTTGGTGGTAGCTGGTGGTTCAGAGTGTGGTGGTAGTTATGCCTTCCCCAAGGGACTGGTGTAGGCTGTTTTTGTGATTTTGTGGTTGGGTGTGGGTGGGCTTGTCTTTGGTTAGCTTGGCTCGTGTCTAGGCTCATGTCCTGGCTATCATGGACCCTCCTTGTGACATGGTCCTGGCTATCATTTATCAGTTTGAGACTCTCCCCTTTGTTACCCATCCCTTGCCCCCAGGTTGACCCCTGGATACCCATGTAGACCTCCCCTTGGTTACCAATGCTCACCCCTTGATCCCCCTTGTCCCTATTGGTTGATTCTGCCCTGCCCTGTGCCCCAGCTCCTGCTGCAAAAACAATCATGTTTATTCTCTACTAAATCCACACTCCACCAAGTGATTATGACATGTTATGACACATGATCATTATCATTTTCTTACCTACACTCAAGTCATTTGCATGAGAATATAATAAGCAAAATTATCACCCTTTTGGTGAGAGCATGACCGGCCAAGTGCCCATAAATAGTGCACTTGGTTGTTCATTTCATTTTGCTCATTTATTTTTCATTTGTTTTAGATATCTCTCTAAATTCCTCAACTTCTCTCTAAAACTCACATGCAAACTAATATTCTCTTAATATTACTAGTGTAGTAATACAATAATATTAGTAGTATAATGTCTTACTTATTATCTAGTTAATAATAAGTTAAGATTATTTGGGTTTAGTCTTGGGTTCAACAAGAAGGAGTCCTTCTACTTTGGAGGTTGTTTTATGGAGGATCATCTATTAATTTCATGCTCAAGAACAATAAGAAGGAGTTCTTATTGTGGCCATATTGAACCGAAAAATCCAAATGTAAGGATGTTTTTGTCTTATCTTTTCTTTTATGATTTTATATTTGCATGCATGATAGCTAGATCCTAAATCATTAAGTTAATGTAATTTAATGAACTAATTAGAGGAGTCTAATTAGAGGTCTAGGACTTTCACTGTGTTACTCTTATGTTATTCTAATGTTATTATTTCGTGTTACTCTTATGTTATTCTAATGTTATTATCCGTGTTACTCTTATGTTATTCTAATGTTACCTCTATTCCGTGTTACTCTTATGTTATTCTAATGTGGTCGTGTTAATCTTATGTTATTCTATTGTTATTCTATTGTATTACTCTTATGTTATTCTATGTTGGCTCATTGTTCTTCAGTGTTAGTCTTATGTTATTCTAATGTCGTTAGTCTGTGTTACTCTTATGATGTTAGTCGAATGTTATTCTAATGTTACCCCATTGTTATTCCGTGTTACTCTTACGTTATTATTCCGTGTTACTCTTATGTTATTCTAATGTTACCTCATTGTTATTTTGTGCTACTCTTATGTTACTATAATGTTGTTATACCGTGTTTCTCTTATATTACCTTATTGTTATTCCGTGTTACTCTTATACAATACCATATTCTCATTGTTACTCTGTGTTATTCTTGTGTTATTCATGCGTTACTCCAATATTAAACTATGTTATTCTTCTGCTACTCTGTATTATTCTTGTGGTAACCCTGTGTTATTCTTATATTAGTGTTCTTGTGTTATTCTTATATTAGTCTTTTTCTGTTATTCTTACCGTGTTACTCTTTTTCTATTCTTATATTAGTCTTCATGTGTTATTCCCGCGTTATTCTTCTGTTATTCTTGTGTTACTCTTATGTTACTCCTAAGTTATTCTTGTATTATTTATGTGTTATTCTATTGTTATTATGTGTTACTTCATTGTTACTCTAATGTTGGCATTATCTCATTGTTACTCTATTGTTGCTATGTGTTAAGCTTGTGTTACCTATCTTTTGTTAATCATGTGTTATTCATGTGTTATTCTTGTGTTATTCTTATGGTAACCCTAAGTTATTCTTATACTACTCTTCTTGTGTTATTCTTATATTAGTCTTTTTGTGTTATTTTTGGGTTAAGTGACGCTCTATTTAAAATATATATTTTAATTTCTGACGAATGCTTGAGTTATAGAGGAAAGTTATTTTTGCGTTACTCTTGGGTTATTCTTGTATGATTCTCGTATTACTCTTGTGTTACTCTTGTATTATTCTCATGTTATTCTTTTGTTATTCTTGTGTTACTCTTATGTTACTCCTGAGTGTCACGTACTTATAAAGACTCTGATAACTAAAAAAACTATAGCAACTACATTAATTCTTGTGTGACACGATCCACTTTTAGTAAAATTATTCTTTTATTAACATCAATAAATGGGTGGTTGTTTCTAAAAAAGGACCGTCTCATAGTATAAAACTGTCTATTCTAAAATTTGTGATCACGACTAAAATCACTCCACTTTCAACATATTAAATCTTGTACTCCATATCACAACTATTACAAATGGATCATTAAACCTTGCAAGTTCTAGCAACAATACACATCATAAAATAAAGCTCACTAAAAGCAATTGAATTAAATATATCCTAACACACTTAAGCTCAAAAGACATAATCCGATAACATTCACTTATAATCTCATCCCATGATTCAAAATCATCATGCTCAAATCTATTTTTAGTCAAAAGATGACATGGTTCACAAATGAGAACAACAATGACAGCAAAATAATCTAAAAATAAGGATCATGCCCACTATATTCGCACAAATGAGAGTAACATATATAAGGAAGTTGATGAATCCTTATGCTGTCAGAGTATTTGAAGTTAAATTATTTTAATCAAAGAGAGATGAATATAGCGATCAGACAACCATTTCGAGCAAGAAATTAAATTTCAAATACTGTGGTATCTCATCAACTTCCTTTAGCATATGGGCACCAACTCAACGCACTCGCGAATCCATTACTTTACACCTCGTCGACGCTCACTTTGCAACTTTCGACCTCTCAAAGCGATACGGAGCTGTTTCACTTGCTGCCGCGCCGCCATAGCCAGTTATTGAGGACGAATTTGGTGATCAAAGGTGAAAGTGAGAAGGAGAAAAGTGCTGAGAGTCATTGATTGCGAAGGCTGGCCTCATTCATGGTCAGAGTAACAACACAACAATAGAATACTAATATTTCCGCAATAGAACCTCAGTGTATCAAAATCAAAAATCAGAAGTCTGAAACTGATTCGACTAATTAAAGAGGTATTGACTCGCCTATAACGTCGCTATTAAAGGCGGTCAAATTAACAATTTATAACCTTACTAATTACCTACTAATTAAACTAAAGTAGAGTGGAAAGCAAGGGTCGAACCCAAGGGAAGGGGGAATGCAATTGTGTAATTAAAAGAGTAACTAGAATAATTGTGCAAGTAACAAACAATATGTAAAAAGGGGGGTTTTGATTTTGATTCAAAAACAAGTAAATTAAAACAAGAGTACAACACAAGAAAGCAATTAGAGGATGAAATTAATCAAGTTGAGAGAAACTTAACCCAATCCTATAGATGGTCCTCAAATGGTTGATCCTTGACTCAATCAATTCCGCAATTAATTATTATCTTATTGTGAAGATTAATCTTCTAAACCTCCTTAATAGTGGTAAATGATAAGGAAATCACACTTAATCATCAACCCAACTTATTAATCATTCCAAGTAGAAATCACATACATTGATTCAACTAATAAGAAGATAAAAGCATGAGAGGTTCAATAAGAGCAATTAGGCACAATGAACACAGTTAATACCAAATTGCAAGTTAATCCCTTTCTTGTAAGTCAAGTTAGGAGGAAATCAAACTCACTAATTCAATTACAAGGAGTTGCAAAAATAGAATCACAAGGAAATCACACTTAATGATTCTAACAACAATAGATTAGAAAAATGGTAAGATTAAGATAACAAGGAAATCACACTTAATTACTTTAATCAAACAAGTTTCCAAATCCAACAACATACAACACAAGGGATTAACAATAATAACAATAATTAGGGAAAGATTAGGAGTCTTACAAACAAAAGATTACACCTTTGAGGATTGGATTAAGAAATAAGATTAGTTACCCATTCTAGATCTAAACCCAAAATAGATGAAAAATCCCATGATTACAACTTTGATTAATTGTTCAACAAGACAACGATAAAAGATGAGATAAGATGATGAAAACCTAATGTTCTCATCTATTTATAGTCTAAAGATAATGTAGAGTAATGGGCTTTGAATAGTTGCTGAAGGCGAAATGGAAAAAACAGATCAGAGCTAAAGGCGCACGGTGTGCCTATACCGGGCAGCCGGTGCGCTTTTGGGCCTGACAGCGTTGTTTTGCGGGAACAGCGGCTTAAGCCATTAGGTGTAGGGAAGGCCATATCTCTCTCGTTTCGTGGCCAAACAAGGCGTGTGACCTGTCGTTGGAAGCTAAAATCACCATCTTTCACCTCCAATTGGTCTTGTATCGATAGGAGCTGTATAAATCAAGATATGACCTTTTGAAGTCGATCCATATGCAAGAGATGCTAGAAATCTTCATTTCGCTTCACCATTGCACTTCTTCATGCCTTGACTAATCTTCATTCTTGCTTGTAGATGACTTGTAACATGGTAGACTTCAAGATACTCCATTTCTTCCAATCATAGCGCAAAACTCTATTATTATACCGACATTTGGAAAGTGGACAATTGTGACGATAAGCATACAAAACCCCATCCAAACACCGCTTTATTTCACTAAAACCGCTAAATAAACTAGTATTAATATGAGCCTATCAAACACCCCACACTTAAGCCTTTGCTCGTCCCGAGCAAAACAATTATATCTCAATCAATCACAAAAGGCTCACAAGAAAAGTATGGGTATGTCCGATAAAGTAATCCCTCTTCTCTCACACGCCCTCCTTATTTCATTCCTCATCTAAAATGATCTTAAATCCTCCAAATACCGCCTCTCATCTTTCAACTCGACTTACTATCCTCCTTATATCAACCCCTTATCACTCCAATCATGTAAGAAACAAGGTTGTCTTGGCATCAAGGCATCTTCTACTCCTACAAGTAGACAGCCACAACATCCAACATCATTTAACACAAAATAACACACTCCAATATCACGAATAGGTACCAAGCACTAGGCACAACATAATCCTCCAAAGTCCACCTTCATCTAGCCGCGGCACACTCTATCCTACCCTTTCTTCCTTCATGGACTTCTCCACTTATGTCGCCATTAGCAAATTGGAAGTAGCACATCAAGTTGACATTGTTCATTTTTTTTTCTAAGTCCCTCATTTTGCCTAAACCGCCCGCCCTTGCGGGTTTTCGGTTTAGCTTCTTTTCCTCACTCTACTCTCGTGGCACGCACTCATTTTTTCATTTTGCCCGGAGTGCCCTTTCGGGTTTTCACTCCGTCCTCAGCCAGTTACCCAATTTTGCCTAGGATGCCCTTTCTGGTTTTCATCCTAGCCGGGGGTTTTTTTTCCTTTTTCTCTTTTTTTTTCTTCTTTTTTTTTTTTTTTCAAAGATGCGATGCAATAAAAGATATATGTACAAACTATCAATTCATGTCCACCCCACACTTTGTTTTTCCCTTTGTCCTCAAAGTGAATGTGAACACCAAAATTCAAAGAAAGGGAAATAAATATGAAGTAAGTAGTACGGGTTGCCTCCCGTAAAGCGCTTTTTGTTTTCGTCGTTTTCTCGACGCCTTTTCAAGATTCTTCTTTTCAAGAGTCAAGAGCGGAACAACTCAACGCCCTTAATAGCCGATCAAAGATGTTGGCCCACAAAGTAGAGAAATGGAAGTAGTGGAAGGCCAAGATATAGCAAAAATGAGCAAGACAAATTGATTCTATGTCACGGTAAGGCTCCTTAAAAGAGAACTTGAAGTTAGTGAGAACCAAGTATGAATAAAGCGGCATA
Source organism: Heliosperma pusillum (assembly GCA_022085475.1). NCBI lineage: Eukaryota > Viridiplantae > Streptophyta > Magnoliopsida > Caryophyllales > Caryophyllaceae > Heliosperma > Heliosperma pusillum. The sequence continues at coordinate 14,089 of JAIUZE010073655.1, read as the reverse complement.
GGAGCTTATTTTGGGACTAGAATGAATAGCTCCTTCAAACGAACTCCAACTTTCTCATTTACCCCCTCATGCACCTCACAAATAATCCCTCTTTGATAATTTTTCTCAACCACCTCACTCAACGACTTCTCAATGGTCAATTGTGAACAAGAGTCACTATAAGTCAAGGAATCGTCCCCAAGGTGTGAAACATCAACTTTGGTACAAGAAATGTCAGTAAGAAGCACAATAGATGGTGAGGCCAAAGAAATTTCCAACTCACACTTATCATCTTCATCATCAAAGAAATTGTCATCCTCAAATTGTGACTCATCGAGAACATTATCAAGCTCTTCATTAGCATCACATCCATTGATATAACTAATAATTTCGCTCAAATCGTTTTCAATTTTTTTCATCCTTGAGTTGTAAGATTGACAATTTTCAACAAAGGCATTTTGGAAAGTGGTAAGGTTATTTTGTATGGTGGTGAGGTCATTTTGGAGAGTAATGTTATTGATAGCAATATCTCTAATCATGTCCTCAATATCCATTGAAATGGTATCTTTGGTGGGCAAAATCTCAAAATTTTGGTATTGAGGTTGACAAGAGTTTCGAACCTCTCACTCGTTAGTGTCATGGGCTAGGAATTGGAAAAATTTCCATTTCTCCTCATAATTCAATTCATGGAACCTTCCATTACTCAAACCATACACAAGAGACACATTCTAAATATTTAATCCTTTATAAACCACATCACAAAGCTCCAATAATTCAAAAGAAAATTTTTATCTCAAAATATATTGCTCAAGTCTATAAAAATAACTGCAAAACAATTCATCTTCATGTTGTGGGAATGGAAGATTAGGCATTAATAAAAAAAGAAAATACTGTAGACTTAACTAAAGGAATACTAATATTTACAAAAATTTAATAAAACAATACAACTACTCTAAAAACTCAACTAAAAACACTAGCAAAATCGTTACCTTCTGTAACACCCGCAAATGTACCCTATTTTTATAGTAAAAATATTATACGGATACTTTTCATCGAAATTTAGTTTTAGTTTAGAATTAAGTTTCCCGTGTCTAATTTAGAATTACCGAGTTCGTATTTGGACTTTACGCGAGATTCCGAGTAAGTTACGTCTTAAGACGTTTTTGGGCTTTTTCCCATATTTTTCCACTTACTCCTTCATATACTCCCTCAAACCCTAAACTCCCTCACAACTCACTTCTTCTTCCTCATCTAGTAACCACCCAAAACCTAAGCTCCATTCTTACTCAACTTATAATCGACACTACGCCTTCATTTCTTGCTCAAATTCACTAAGGTTCGTCTTATTCCTTCCCTCTCATCGTCCTCTACTTTTATTATCTAATTGTAGGTGGAGACTTTCAAGATCCCGATAAGGATTACTATCTAGTGGAGGAAGGCTTAGAAATCGTTTAAAGACGCATAAAGGTAACGGTGAAGGGTTACTCGATATCATTTACGTGTTTTACGTGTTTTCTATGTTAGGAATCGTATTTAGAATATGATTAGTAAGCTTAGAAATTGTGTTGATGATGATACTTGTTGTTTGTTGAGAATTCATATGAAAATTGATGAATTATGATGAAAGATGATTGTTGTTAAATGTTGATCCTTAGTGAAATTGTCATTTTCGTGCAATGTTGACCCCAGCCGGCCGACCGGCAGCCGGTCAGCTGACCGGCTGGCGCAGTGGGTGTATATTATTGTTTTTACGTGAAGTTTATGCATGAGTTAGGTCTCAGCCGGCCGACCGGCAGCCGGTCGGCCGACTTTTTCCTTGGTTTTTCTCATATGCCTTTGGTCCCAGCCGGGTAGCTGGCAGCCGGTCCGCCTGACCGGCTGGGACACACTGATACTTCATGTTGGTTTTTCGTATGATATTTGGTACCAGCCGGGTGGCCGGCAGCCGGTCCACCTGACCGGCTGGCACCTGCTGGACTTTCCTTGTAATTTTTGTTTACGATTTCATTTATAATATTTCCGATGGTTCATTTATCGTATAAATTTACGTAATGACTTTAATTATTAATGTTTCGAATATATGAATATTTCATTCATTTGTATCGCATGTTTTGTGACGGTTTTTGGAATGTCCCACTTTGAGTCGGTTTTTACAAATGTTACGGTTTGATCACAAATTTTCTATGTGCTTTGTACTCTCATTCCCTTGGCTACCTCCACGTTCGTAAGGCTGGAATGTCGGAACGGGGATGTATCCTTACTGCTTAATTGCATGTGTTAGTGGGCATACGACGACGTTGTTGGGAGGCGAACGCTTTCCGTTGATCGACCCGGCCGTCAAATGTTGTGTACTTGCGAGGTGGTGTTATTTGCATGTAGCGTACCGCTTGTTATGAGGCTTGTGCTCTTTTCCGCCTCTTTCGTGAATTATCGACCGAATTTGGGGTACTCGGCGTCTATGATTGACCGAGTCTTGGATGCGAAACGTTTATCGCATGTCGAACCAGAAAATGTGATTTCGGGATTCTGGCCAGATTTAGACTAGGACCGGATATTTATATCGTCGTTCTACCGGAGGAAATTAGTCCACATATACGAAATGAATTGAATCGTGTATGCGTTCAGGGAAATGCTTATCCCGTGGATGCCTTTTAATCATACTTGCCATGTACACGGTGCTAGTGCGTTTCATTTACCGTGAGAGATGTCGTCAATGTATTGGTATGTTTGGATGGATGATTACATGAATGATTATATGATTGATCATTGAATGACTTGGCATGGTTTGTTTGTCGAGTCTCAATCTTATCAAACTTATACCTCTAACGGTGAGATGTAAGCCCTAGTGAGCGTATTCGGTTGCCTAAGAGTGTCTTCCTCGAGTCTTTGTATAACATGATGGATTCGGACTTGTACTTCATATGCTCTTATCATTATATATTGAATTGCCTATCTATCCTTATCGTATTTCACATGTATATCTATATATGCATGCTTCTACTTTTGTATTTTCTTTTATGTACGTTTAATGTGATATGGCTGGGAGAACCCGGATTTACTCCCCACTGACTGTGGCGTTCATGTTTTTCATGGATGAACAGGTTGCTTGATTGGATGGCTTTTTGCTTGGTATTTTGGGTTCGGGTGTGAGCTAGCGGGCGTGGTCCCTGGATTGAAACACCTCTAGACGATTTTAGCTAGTTGCTAATAACTTTGTTGTTGGATAACATTTTAAGAGACTACGTCTCTTGTAGTATTTTGTATTTGGTTTGTAACATCTGACACTCCTCGTATTTTCTATTGGCATGTAAAAAGTTTTAAAAACATCGTATTTCCGCTATTTAAATCACATGCTTGTATGTTTTATTTCCGCATTCGCGAGGGTTGTCACAGTTGGTATCAGAGCTTTATCGCTCCCGACGCACATACGTGAACCCTAAACTTAAACTACTTGACCTTGAAATAATAAATGAGAGATGGGTAGAAATTAAGGACTTTACTTGGTAGTCTTTGGTGTGCTTGATGTTTGTTAGGTTCTAACTTGTTTGGTGATTGTTTTGAGTGATGTTATGTTTATTTATATCTACCGTCTTAAGGTGGATCATTGTGTTACCTAGAAGAAGTATCCTCTTACCGAAGATTGAAGATTGACAAGCCTAATTGAAGTGTATTTCATCCTCATCGATGTTTTCTCTCGTACTTAATGTATCATGCTCTCTTCCTGCTATCTAAGTGCTTCTTCATCATCTAACTTCTTTTCCCCTTGGAAATTACTCTTGTTACCTTCCTTCTCCTTATCAATTTGTACCCTCAACTTCATTATATGACCTTTTGTGGACACCATACCCTTTTGTTTGTGCCATATTGTACTTGGTCGGAAGAATTTTAGAGTTGGTGGAATGTTAGTGTTGATTAGAATGAATTTGGGATTCGAGAAAAATTGTGTAGACTTAAGTTCTCCCCTAGTGGTGAGAGTTGGTATCCTTGAGAAAGTGTGGTAAGGTATGTTTAATGATTTGAATGTATAAATGCTTGCCATGACTTGTGTGTAAATAGTTCATGATATGCTTGCCATGGCTTTGTACTAATTTCCTCCTGAAAAGGACGACGATAATAATACGGTTCCTAGTCTAAACCTGGCCAGACTCTCGGAATAAACATTTTCCGATTCGACATGCGATACACGTTTCGCATCCAAGACTCGGTCTTACACTAGACGCCGAGTACCCCAAATTCGGTAGATCAATTCACGAAAGAGGGCGGGAAAACGAGCTCAAGCCTCATAACATGCGGTACGCTACATGCAAATAACACCACCTCGCAAGTACACAACATTTGACGGCCGGGTCGATCAACGCATAGCGTTCAACTCCCAACAACGTAGTCGTATGCCCACTAACACATGCATTTAAGCAGTAGGATACCTCTCCGTTCCGACATTCCAGCCTTACGAACGGGAAGGTAGCCAAGGGAATGAGAATACAAAGCACAAAACAAAATAGTGCTCAAACCGTAACATTTGTAAAAACCGACTCAAAGTGGGGACATATCGAAAACCGTCACGAAAAATGTGATACAAGCGAATAAGATATCGTATATCCAAAACATGAATATTATAAGTCACTACGTAAAATTATACGATAAACGGATCATGCGAACTATTATAAATTACGAGTTTTAGAAGTTAAAGGAAAAATATACAGCCGTGTTCCAGGCCGGGCAGGAGGGAGGCGGCCGGTGGGCCGGCACAGAACACAAGGCAAAATTCCAAAATCATAGAAAAACAGAGAAAGTGGTCAAGGCCAGTCAGTGGACCGGCGGCCGGTCGACCGGCACAGAGCCCCTCTTCATACAAATCCAAACTTTCCAAAGGTGTTACTGATGTGTTCCCAGCCGGTTGGCAGATAACATCATCCATTAATCATAGCATGATTTCTAATCTTCCTAATCGTATTCTAAATACGATTTCTAGCATATAAACATGTAAAACACGTAAATGATACCGAGTAACCCTTCACCGTTACCTTTAAGCGTCTCTACTAATCGTCAAGCTCCTCTTCTAGAAGGAAATAGTCTTTGTCGGGATCTTGGAGGTCACCACCTACAAAGAGATCGTAAAAAGATGAATAAAGTTCATCTTGAGAAAGACGGAAAGCTTGAAAAGCGAGAAAGACGATACTTTTAATATCAATACGGATAGAGGAAGGTACGGGAAGAAGAATAAGACAAACTTACGTAAATTCTATCAAGTAACGAAGAAGTTACGACAATTCTAAGATCGATATCAAAGAGGTAAAATTGAGTTTTCTTAGAGAGGAAGAAAGCTTGGTTTGATTTTGTGTTGAATGAATATTAGGTTAAGGAGGGAGTGTGATGTGTAGGAAAAAGTCAAAGACGGTTTCAAAGTCAAGGAAAGGCAAACTCGACTCAAAAGTCAAGAAAAGTCAAACTCGACTTAAGACGGGATTTCCATGAAATTTCTCGGAAATTCCAAATACGAACTCGGAAATTCTAAATTCGACTCGAAACATAAAAAGCTAATTTAAAACTTAAATTTGCTGAAAAGATTTCGTAAAATATTTCTACTAGAAAAATAGGGTACATTTCCGGGTGTTACAATCACCCCACCTTTTAAAAAGTTTCACCCTCGAAACTTGAGGGAAAGAAATAATACCTTACTCGAAAAGACTCGGATATTTACTACGCATAGAAGCTTCGGTTTCCCAAGTCTCTTCTTCGACATTTGCACTTCTCCACAAGATTTTCACCAAAGGAACTACTTTACTTCTCAACTTTCTATCCTTACAATCAAGGATACGGATCGGCTTTTCTTCAAAGGATAGATTCGGTTCAAGCTCGGGTAATTCAACTTGAAAGACATGGCTTGGATCACTAACATACTTTCTCAATTGAGAAACATGGAAAACATCATGAACCTTAGCCAAATTCGGCTGCAAATCCAACTTATAAGCAACGGCACCAATCCTCTTTACAATATCAAAAGGTCCAATGTACTTCGGGCTCAATTTACCCTTAACACCAAACCGTTTAACACCCTTCATTGGAGATACCTTCAAGAATACTTTATCTCCCACCTCAAATTCTAAAGGCCTTCTTCGGATATCGGCATAAGACTTTTGACGGTCTTGAGCGGCTTTCATTCTATCACGAATGACCTTCACATTATCAATGGTTTCAACAAGAATATCGGGGCCTAAATCACGATTGTCACTCAATTGATTCCAACATATAGGACTCCGACATTTCCTTCCATAAAGAGCTTCATATGGAGCCATCTTGATAGATGCAAGATAACTATTGTTGTAAGAAAACTCCACCAACAGTAAGCTCTTTTCCCAACTAGACTGAAAGTCAAGAGCACAAGCCCTAAGCAAGTCTTCTAAAGTCTGAATAGTCCTCTCCGTCTGACCATCCGTAGCGGCATGAAAAGCAGTACTCATCAACAACTTACTACCCATGGCTTCTTGTAAAGCTTTCCAAAATCTCGAACAGAATCTCGGATCTCGGTCGGATATAATCTCCAAAGGAACACCATGGTATCTAACAATTTCATCCACATAAGCTTTTGCTAAACGATCCAAATTCCAAGTTTCTTTGAGCGGAATAAATCTAGCACACTTGGTCAATCGATCAACAACAACCCAAACTGCATCTTTACCACCAACGGTCTTCGGCAAAGCCATAACAAAATCCATGGAAATAGATTCCCACTTCCATAGCGGAATATCTTAAAAGTTTTAACAATCCACCGGTCTCTTGTGTTCACTCTTCACGTTGTTGGCAAGTTTAACATCTTCCAACATAAGAAACAAAATCACCCTTCAATTTCGGCCACCAACAATTGCAACGGGTTCAAGTTTCTTTGGTACCTTTTATCACCACCGGGGTGTGACTAGAATACGGGGAAAGAATGAGCTTCATCAAGAACGCGCTTCCTCAAATTAAGAGCATTGGGAACAAATAAACGACCATGGAAACAAAGAACACCTTCATCATCAAACTTGAAATCTTTACCTTTACCTTCACGAATCTTGGCTTGGATAGACTTGTAGGTAAGATCATCAACTTGGCTTTCGCGGATTTCACGGAGAAATACAGGCTCGGCAATCATAGCACCAACATGAACAAATCCACGCTCTACGAATTCCAAACTCAATCTTCGAAACTCGGCACAAAGATCAACAGGTAATACATGCAAAGCATTCAAAGCATGAGAAGCTTTCCTACTAAGAGCATCAGCAACAACATTAGCCTTCCCTTCATGATACAATAACTCAAAATCATAATCGTTCACCAATTCCAACCATCTTCTTTGCCTCATATTCAACTCTTTTTGAGTAAATATGTATTTCAAACTCTTGTGATCGGTGAAGATACGACAATGAACTCCAATTAAATAATGTCTCCACACTTTCAAAGCATGAACAACAGCGGCCAATTCTAAATCATGAGTAGGATAGTTCACTTCATGAATTCTCAATTGCCTTGAAGCATAAGCCACCACCTTCCTATTCTGCATAAGAACACAACCCAATCCCATTTTAGAAGCATCACAATAGACATCAAAGTCTACTCCATCTTCAGGCAAAGTCAACACCGGAGCGGTAGTTAACCTCTTTTTTAACTCTTGAAACGCTGCTTCACAAGCTTCATTCCATAGGAATTTGGTTTCCTTCTTCAATAACTGAGTCATAGGTCTAGCAAGCTTAGAGAAATCCTTGACAAATCTTCGATAATAACCAGCTAAACCAAGAAAACTTCGAATCTCTCTAATATCAGACGAACTCTTCCAATCAACAACGGCCTCAATTTTCGAAGGATCCACCATTACACCTTCTTTAGAAATCACATGCCCAAGAAAGGACACTTTAGGTAACCAGAACTCACACTTAGAGAACTTAGCATACCATTTCTGTCGACGTAGAACACCCAAAATAATCCTCAAATGAATAGCATGCTCATCTTCGGACTTGGAGAAAATAAGAATATCATCATGAATACCACCACACACTTGTCGAGATACTCACTAAATGTGCGGTTCATCTGATCCATAAAGATAGCGGGAGCATTCGTCAATCCAAATGGCATTACCTTAAACTCATAATGGCCATACCTCGTACTAAAAGCGGTCTTTGGAATATCAACATCTCTAACCGGAATTTGATGATAACCCGACCTCAAATCAATCTTCGAAAAAGTAGAAGCACCCTTTAATTGATCAAATAAATCTTCAATTCTCGGCAAAGGATACCTATTCTTGATTGTAATCCGATTCAATTCATCACGATAATCCGAATACAACAAACCTCATAGAACCTCCTTCTTCTTTCACAAAAAGACCAGGAGCACGCCCACGGAGAGGCACTTGGTCGAATAAAACCCTCTTCAATCATATCATCCAACTGCTTCCTTAATTCTTTCAATTCAGACGGAGCCATACGATAAGGAGCTTTGGCAATTGGACCAGAACCAGGAACAAGATCAATAGAGAATTCAACGTCACGCTCGGAAGGAATCCCGGGCAAATCTTCGGGGAATACATCGACGAATTCTCGAACAATAGGCACATCTTCAATACTTGGCAAAGAGGTATTTGAAGAAGTCACAACACACAAGAATGCTTGGTAACCTTTTCTAAACATACTTACCAACTTCAAAGCGGAAATTAAAGACACACCTTTACGGGGATGAGATCCCTTATAGGTTATTCTAACACCTAAAGGACTCTTTAAGAAAATCTTTTGATCGCGACACTCGAACCTAGCATGATACATAGCTAACCAATCTATACCTAATATAATATCGAATTCTCCTAGAGGAAACTTAAAGAGATTCGCGGGAAAGATAGAACCCGAAATAGATATAGGTACATTTGGATAAAGGGTTGAACAAGAGATAATATCTCCGGATGGTAAGGATATGGGAGTATCCTCACTAGATGTCGGTTTGATCGATAATTTATTAGCATAGATTGATGACACAAAAGACATAGAAGCACCGGTATCAAATAAAATAAGACACGGTTGCTCTAAAATTGAGAACATACCCGTAATGATCTCGGGATGAGCGTCGGCTTCGGCACGGCTCATGACAAAGATTGAACCCTTAGGCTTAGGAGGAGGAGGGGGCAACTTTCGATCGGGGCAATCTTCGTAACGATGACCACCCTTTTGACAGAAGAAGCAAATGTAAGGTCGGTTGACGCAAGACATACCGGGATGGTATGGTTGTTTACAACGGTTACATTGACGACCTTGAGATGCATAAGGCCTATGAGCCACATTTGAAGTAGCTCTAGGAATAAAAGGAGCAGGATTCCTTGTATTGACATTGGAAGAAGGATTAAACCTCCTCTTGTTAGCATAAGAACTAGAAGGAGACGGAATAAACGGCCTTTTCCCAAAAGCATTCGGCCTAGGAGCATAAGAAGGAGAGAGATTATTCATTAAAGCTTCATCCCTAATGGCCTTCATTGAATTTTCAGCCCACAAAGCATCATCGTAGAGATCTCCAAAGGATGCGGTACCCCTTCTCACTTTACTCTGAAGAACGGCATTCAACTTATTACGATAATAGAAAGCACGGTCTTCATCATCACGAATAAGCCTCGGCGCAAAGTGAGCGAGCTTATTAAACTCCGTCGTAAAATCTTGAGCCGATAGGTTGCCTTGTTTAAAATCTATGAACTCCTCGAGCCTTTGTTGTTTAAGCTCTTTGGGATAAAACCTACCCTCCACAAGAGCCTTAAAGCAAGCCCAGTTGAAGTCCTCTTCAAGAGTTGCGGTGGCACTTGTGATAGCCCACCAGTTGTCGGCTTCCCGTACTAGAAAGTGCTTTGCTATCCTCACCTTATCCTCTTCTCGGACTTGGTAAAGATCAAACTGTTTCTCCATCTCACGGAACCAATCAGATAGCTCCGTGGGATCAGATTCTCCACCATAAGGCACGATCTTACTCCTTGCAATTTGCCCCGCCACCCATGCATAGCCACCCTGATGGTTGTCCTCCCTTCTAGGGGGAACTTGGTTGGCATTAGCTAGAGCGGCATCTTGCTGATTTTTCAGCACCTGAGCAAGAGCCTCCATCATAACATTCTCAGCTACTCGCGGTCTAACCATCTTCATAAGAACAAAAACAAATTAAGTTACTCCTATCAATTAGCATAAACAAATAGACTACCAAGAAAAGTCCTTAACTTCTACCCAATCTCTCATTTATTATTTCAAGGTCAAGTAGTTTAAGTTAGGGTTCACGTGTGTGCGTCGGGAGCGATCAAAGCTCTGCTACCAACTGTGACAACCCTCGCGAATGCGGAAAGATAAAACATACAAGCATGTGAAAAGATATGCGGAAATACGGTATTTTAAAAACCTTTAAACATGCAAGATATATATAACACGAGGTGTGTCAAAATGTTACAAACTAAAAACGGAATTACAACAAAGAGACGTGGTCTCTTTAAATGTTAGCAAAGAACAAGTGTTTAACAAAATTAGCTAAACTCGTCTAGAGGTGAACTTCCAGGGACAACGCCCGCTAGCTCACACCCGAACCCCAAAACATCATATCCAAAAAGGCATCCAAGCAAGCAACCTGTTCATTCATGAAAAACATGAACGCCACAGTCAGTGGAGAGTAACTCCGGGTTCTCCCAGCCATATCACATTAAACGTACATAGAAGGAAATACAAAAGTAAAATCATGCATATATAGATATACATGTGAGATACGATAAGGATAGATAGGCAATTCGATAAATAATGATAAGAGCATATGAAAATCAAATCCGAATCCATCATGTTATTCAAAGACTCGGGGAAGACACTCTTAGGCAACCGAATACGCTCACTATGGCTTGCATCTCACCGTTAGCGGTATAAGTTTGATAAGATTGAGACTCGACAGACAAACCAAGTCAAGACATGCGATGATTACAATAGATCCAACATATTATCATCCATTCACGAACCAAGACATTGACGGTGCCAAATCATGCAATGACCATGAACAATATCATGAAATCACGCATTCAAAGACGACACAAGACGACATCTCTCACGGTAAATGAAACGCACTAGCATCGTGTACATGGCAAGTATGATTAAAGGCATCCACGGGATCACATTTCCCTGACCTCATACGCGATGCTTACATTTCGCCTATGTAGACTAATTTCCTCCTGGTAGGAACGATAAGGCTCCTAATCTAAACCTGGCCAGATTCTCGGAATCACATTTTCCGATTCGATATGCGATCACGTTTCGCACCCAAGACTCGGTCTTACAAAGAAAACGCCGAGTACCCACATTCTCGGTAGATCAATTAACGAAAGAGGCGGAAAACGAGCTCAAGCCTCATAACATGCGGTACGCTACATGCAAATAACACCACCTCGCAAGTACACAACATTTGACTGCCGGGTCGAACAACGCATAGCGTTCAACTCCCAACAACGTCGTCGTATGCCCACTAACACATGCAGTTAAGCAGTAGGATACCTCTCCGTTCCGACATTCCAGCCTTACGAACGGGAAGGTAGCCAAGGGAATGAGAATACAAAGCACAAGACAAAACCGTGCTCAAACCGTATCATTTGTAAAAACCGACTCAAAGTGGGACATATCGAAAACCGTCACGAAACATGTGATACAAGCGAATAAAATATCATATATCCAAAACATGAATATTATAAGCCACTACGTAAAATTATACGATAAACGGATCATGCGAACTATTATAAATTACGAGTTTTAGAAATTGTATGAAAAATATACAGCCGTGTTCCAGGCCGGGCAGGGGACCGGTGGCCGGTGGGCCGGCTCAGAACACAGGGCAAATTCCAAAAATCACCAAAAACAGAGAAAAGTGGTCTGGGCCGGTCGACCGGCACAGAGCACCCTATACAAAAATTCCAAGTTTTCCAAAGAAGTTACTGATGTGTTCCCAGCCGGTTGGCAGACCGGCGGCCGGTCGACCGGCCAGGAACCCCAGTTCACCCGTGAGCTTTGCTCACTTAACCAATTCAATCCAATTCTCATATATACTTCTAATAATCATCAACAATCAATATATATCATCAACATTCATCATATAACATCATTAATTAATCATAGCATGGTTCCTAATCTTCCTAATCGTATTCTAAATACGATTTCTAGCATATAAACATGTAAAACACGTAAATGATACCGAGTAACCCTTCACCGTTACCTTAAAGCATCTCTACTAATCGTCCAGCTCCTCTTCTATAAGGAAATAGTCTTTGTCGGGATCTTGGAGGTCACCACCTACAAATAGATCGTAAAAAGATGAATAAAGTTCATCTTGAGAAAGACGGAAAGCTTGAAAAGCGAGAAAGACGATACTTTTAATATCAATACGGATAGCGGAAGGTACGGGAAGAAGAATAATACAAACTTACGTAAATTCTATCAAGTAACGAAGAAGTTACGACGATTCAAAGATCGGAAAAAGCTAAGGAGGCAAAGTTTGAGTTTTCTTAAAGAGGAAGAAATGTTATGTTTGATTTGTGTTGAATGAAATATTAGGTTAAGGGAGGGATTAGTGTGAGTTGTGTAGGAAAAGTCAATGACAGTTTCCAAAGTCAAGAAAGTCAAACTCGACTCAAAAGTCAAGAAAAGTCAAACTCGACTCAAAAGTCAAGAAAAGTCAAACTCGACTCAAAAGTCAAGAAAAGTCAAACTCGTCTTAAGACGGGATTTTCATGGAATCTTGCAGAAATTCCAAATACGAACTCGGAAATTCTAAATTCGACTCGAAACTTAAAATTTTAAATTAAAACTTAAAATTACTGAAACGATTTCGTAAAATATTTCTATTAGAAAAATAGGGTACATTTCCGGGTGTTACAATTTTGACTAGTTATATTTGTGGATGAATTATTAATTAATGGATAATGATGGAATCAAACCATTTGAGGTGTTTGGCTCTGAAGTACTTTATGAGGATATTGAAATGTGATTAATTAAGGAAGCTAGATGTTCGATTCTGTAGATAAATGTGCTTATTAAAATAGATTAAGTTATGAATTTTGTGGAATTTGGATGATCATATTTGTTATAACATTTGATTAAAGGTTTTGAAAGGTATAAATTTCATTGCAGTTTAGAACGAAGAAGATTGAATGCGAATTTGGTTTGATTGCGGTGATGAGAACGTTTTGAGACTTGGAGAATTATCGATTCTTTAAATGATTTAAAAGTTAAGTAATAGAGATTTGCCTATGTCAGGAAGCTTGTTTTGTAACACCCGCAAATGTACCCTATTTGTAATTTAAAAATATTATACGGATACTTTTCAGCGTAACTTTAGTTTTAGTCTAGAACTTAGTTTTCCGTGTCTAATTTAGCAAATCCGAGTTCGTATTCGGACTCTACTCGAAATTCCGTGTGAGTTAAGCCTTAAGTGTGACAACCCTCGCGAATGCGGAAATATAAAACAAACATGCATATGAAATAATATGCGGAAATACGGTATTTTAAAAACCTTTAAACATGCAAGATATATATAACACGAGGTGTGTCAAAATGTTACAAACTAGATACGGAATTACAACAAAGAGACGGGGTCTCTTAAAATGTTAGCAAAGAACAAGAGTTTAGCAAAACTAGCTAATATCGACTAGAGGTGAAAACTTCCAGGGACAACGCCCGCTAGCTCACACCCGAACCCCAAAATAACATATCCAAAAAGTCATCCAATGCAAGCAACCTGTTCATTCATGAAAAACATGAACGCCACAGTCAGTGGGGAGTAACTCCGGGTTCTCCCAGCCATATCACATTAAACGTACATATAAGAAAATACAAAAGTAAAGCATGCATATATATATAGATGTGAGTTGCAATAAGAATAGATAGGCAATACGAGATATAATGATAAGATCATATGGGAATCCAATCCGAACCATCATGTTATTCAAAGACTCGGGAAAGACACTCTTAGGCAATCGAATACGCTCACTAGGGCTTGCATCTCACCGTTAGCGGTATAAGATTGATAAGATTGAGACTCGACAGACAAACCAGTCAAGTCATGCGAAGATCACATAATATCCAACATATTATCA